>JAACJN010000402.1:0-32893 GCA_013368555.1 Collybiopsis confluens
CTTTGAATGAATTTGGGCGCTCATATCGAGTCTTGACTTCAGTTGCTATGTGGAAAATGCTCGAGTCTGTCCATGTTTCCAAAAAGCCAGGGGATAGGTTCAACACCTATGATGACTTGTTCACCATTTCCAAAAAGGAGGATGGAACTTTGATGGACCTCAGTACCAGAGTAATCGAAGCTATGGCCAAAATAAAGAATTTGCGGCCAGCCAAGTTTACTTAAAAATACTTAAGAATATTTAAGAATATTTAATAAAAAGCAAGATCATTCTCACTGTACTTGAACAATACTTCTCAATCATTGCATCTTCCGTCACAGACGTAACCGAACGCAAGCAATGATAGAGCTACAATGGTTACCGTTAACCATTACGTCTGAGATGGACGATGAATGCTGTACGTACTGTACAGTATAGTAAACAAGATTTCTGCTCTTTACTTGCTTGGTCTCATCTCAGACGGCCACCACTGCAGTATCATCTGTACTGCAACGGTGTCATCTGAGACGAAAGCAATTTGATAGTTGGTGTCAGACAAATGGTTCGACGAAAGCGGTTTCAATAAAATAATGCATAGTGGTAATATACACGGAGTAGATAAATACAAAATGGCGGGCACCCAAGTCCTACTGGTCTTTTCGAAAGATGTGTGTTTCGGTGTTTTTGTGATACATATTGTCCCTTGTCATAAGCGTATCACAATAAATGGTGCACCTGAGTGTTACCGGTAGCCCTCCCTCTGTGCGTGGACCCCAACCGGTCTGGATAAATCGCTCCAGACTCTCGGAACGGTCGACTAGTTCCAAAATGTTTGATTGGCCTTCTGAGTGCTCCATTAGCACAGATTGTGAGTTGATTGTGCCGTACTGGGGGAGATAGAACAGGCCCAATATATTTTGTAGTGGCCCACAGGCCTCTACAAAACTGGCTAGTAATTTTCTGTAAAGATGAGGGTATTGAAGTCCAAAAGACTGTCAGGAATAGACCCCAGCAGAATGGATGAGGTCTATAGAGTCTCAGGAGTGGGAAGAAGCAATGGATGAAAAGATGACTGCTCACCTCACAAATGGTACATGGGAACTGGTGGAATTACCATCTGCATTAATTTCAGCAAAATCTCTCAAATCCTTCATACTTCTCCTTCAAGGCTGAAAAAGACGGAACTGGATATTCTGCATTACATGGGAGTTAAGTGTGAAGCGGTAGGGGAGCATTTGAATTCTCTGGCCAAAATGCAGTATGTGTTTTCTCCCTCATTTATCCTTTTCTCATGGAGATGATGATTCTACAGACTGGGAAAAGCCAAAGTTGAAGACGCCAGTCACAAAGAGCGACTCTGGTTTGATCCAAGTAGCTCCCTCAAAGGACATGGTATCAAGGAGGTGAGAGAATTTGTCATGAAGGTCTATCAACACATCGTTCGAGAAGAAAATATTTTGGGAGGAACTAGAAATACCCTGAGCTTCAGCAGCCTCTGGTTCTTTTGCCAAATTGATCCCACCCTTGTCTACAATAACGCAAATCAAGGATTCAAGCATACAGTTAACGAGATTCAAGATGGATTCTGTGGGCTGTTGTTTGGTGAACTTATTTGTATATCATTTTGATAACTATCTGATTTTTATGCTTCAAAGTATGTTGACCATGAGACCCAAAAGAGACGGAATGAGCGCCCACCAGCATGCAAGAGTGAGCTCTGGCCAGATGAGTATATTTTTGTTGACAGGTCATGCACCACAAATGAAAATCTTCTTTCTTTACCACCACACTCCTTTTTGCATCCACCTACAACCAAACTGGCATATGCCCTTCTGCTGTTGTCCAGGACATCTTAGGAGTTCCTGTGGCTGGCCACCACGTTAACACTTACTCCAGAGGGTGGTACTCTTGTACCTATGTCTGGATTCCTACAATTTTTATCAGCTAAAAAGGACAGTCATTGCCGCTCAATCAATCTTAGGGGTTGGGAGTTTTTTGGGAAAAAAGCAGATCTGTGCTCCCCTCTCGTTAAGGAAGTGGTGGTTATGCCCCCCTCTTCTCTCCTTTGCCACAGCTCTTCCCTCTCTCCCTACAGCTCATCTCCCCTTCCTCTTACTCCTCCAGAGCTGTGCACATGTTCTGTTCCCCTTTTAGAATTGATCATAAGAGGGAGAGAGAAAGGCCCTGCACATCTATCACCCTTAATGCTCTACAAGACGGTTGGAGAGATGCACAAGGGTGTCAAACGAGGATGAAGGTCAGTTGTACTCAATTCTAACTAGAGATCATGGACTTTCTGCTGATCTTGCGGATCCCTTGCTCGACATGAAGACGAGCTGTGTGAGTGTTTCTGGAGGCCTCTGTAAACGTCAGACCCATCTGAAATGCACAACTCATCATCTGATGCACATGAGTTCATTTTATCTACTACACACACAGTCCTCTTACATCTGGTCCCTTGTGGTACACCATGATAGAGGACAATATTCCCTTCCAATTGATCCTATACACGACCCCACATGCTTCCTGTACAGTGTACACAGATCAAGTCGAATTTCATAGTCTCAACTCGCCGAGTTATGATTCCGAAATTCGATTTGCGTTATACTCAACAACGATAGTACATAGAGGCTATTGGTGAATGTCAGACACTTCCCACTATGTGGGCGTCATGCTGATACCATACAGTCACCATAGCTCTCGTCGTTCTCTCGCAATGTTTGATTTTGTGAACTACACTAAAAGGACATTTCCGGGTTGTTAGGATCATTGTGGAGGTTTCATGAGTATTCAGGTCAGATGACAATCTGTACACTTGATACTCGAGCCAGGCAGGCTAACCGCCGCTTTTGGATCATGCCATCATTGCAGTGCCGGAGTTCCGAGCAGAGGCTGTGATGATGTCAGAGATGATTCATTAGTGACAAAGCCCTTTGTCTTCCCTACCCTCATCAGTGTAGGAAAGGGTAAGATGCCTGTACGCTCTCTGCAGCTCTGAAAGCTCTAACATCGTTCCCAGTACATCCTTTACATCTGACAAGACTATACAAGCATTGTCTTACAGTTTGCAGATACAAAGGATCTGGTATGGCTCCGCCGCTTCTTTTGTGATCTAGTTACTTAACAGAGCTTCCCACACATCTGTACAGATCTACACACTGTTGGAAGCTTATCTGGAGCTTCTTGATAGTTGGATCTCAGATTGGAGAGCTTTAAGTGCGCAGATTTGTATGATTTGAAGGTGTATGATACTGATTCGGCCTAGGATTAGCTTGTACTGCTTCTAAAGCAGTTTTTCGTCACCCTCCCTTCCCTTCCCTCTTTGTCTTCATGTTTATCATAATGAGTTTAGTGGTTACATCTTTCCATACCTTCCCTGTACCATTATGTAGCGCTTCCATGAGCCTGCAATTCGATTTGGGGCCTTGTGCCCAGTGTTGGCCTACCATTGACACACTGAGTGCGATATGCAGAGGCTTTAGCCTCATATCACTTGGAAGAGTCACATTGGGCTGCACAAGGAGACACGGCCAGAGACTTGCACGGCAGGTATGAGTCCAGTTATCAACACTACTATGGGTGGTAGGCATCTTCAACACACTGGGTACTTCTACTTTTTTTTAAATTCAATTGTATTTTGACGGTTTCTCTAGTTGGCATCTTCATATTTGTCAAATGTTGGATTGGGGTTACAGGACTTGGCCCAGCAATTTTTATTTGTCTGATGGAAAAAGAGTTCAAGCCAGCCTGTATGATTGGGAGACATTAGATGGTAATGTCACGTACTCACAGATAACAGAGGTCATGCAATTCTTTAATGGGGAGGAACTGTATAGCCTAGCTCAAAGAGTAGAGATTGTAATGCAACAACCTCTTTGATACTGAGTAGGAATTCAGCAGCACCCAAGTCCCTGAGCTTTAGATGTTTCTTCAACTCATCCATAAAATTGTCAATTGCACCAGAGTCCTCCAGAGTCCTTTGAAGCAAGAGTGATGTCATCTACCCAAACTGGAACAATGACTTTAAGGTCATCACGTCTGCAGAGATAGACACTAGGATCAGCCTGCAAGCAGTTGAAACCAAGCTGTTCCAACACACTAGCAAGTTTCTCACTCCAAAGATGGGGTGACTGCTTTAACCCATAAAGGGACTTGTTCAACCTGCAGACCAATCTTGGATCATTTCCTTGCTTAAATCCCTCTGGCTGCTTCATGTAGATCACAGTATCAATATCACTATTAATGAAAGCATGTAGACCAGCGCATAGTAGAGGCAAATGTCTCAAGATAGTCAAAACCAGGTCTCTGACTGAAACCCTGTGCAACAAGACGAGCTTTGAAGCGTTCAATAGTTCCATCAGCCTTGTGCTTCTGAAGACTTTGTACACCCATTTCGATCCAATAGCCTCTCTGCCAGCTGGTAATTCCACTAGTTCCCATGTACCATTTGTGAGGTGAGCAGTTATCTCTTCATTCACTGCTTCTTCCCACTCCTGAGACTCTTGTATTATGACCCCAATACTCATACTTTACCTATCTGTACTATATCCATCATTAGAAGTATAATAGTTGTACAAAACCTACAACTGGACATAGAAAGCTGAGTATCGCGGAGTTTGGTTACTTTTTAGCAGGGCGCAAAAATGTGGACACCTGTTTTCATGCCTCATGCGTTTACATGCAAATAGAACCAAACAAACCCCTATTGCTTATATGTCTGGAAGTCGACTGTGACACTAGAGATATTTGCTTGTCAATAACAAGGCATTATTACCACCAAACCTTGCTGTGATTACGGTCTTTGCACTATCAGTTTTACATCCTTTTAACACACTGATCTGCTTTTCTCAATTCTCCACACTCCCCAATTTGTTCACGGTGTAGAATACAATGTCCTTCCCCTTTTCTCGATGCGTTTGATGCCATCTGGCGGCATACATGCGGCCGTGACAATAAAGTTCCTTTCCATCTATCTCTATCCGTGGATTTTTCATCCCCCTGCTTTTGGCTAGAAGACTGGGAGCAAAGTTGGGCAGTGAAACAGTTCAGAACAGTACAATACAATACTCCATTCATAGCAACAATGTTACTGGTTACTGATACATATTGCATCATTGTGTGAATAGAGGTTTTGCGTCTGGCTTGAGTGTGTTGAATGTAGTGCTGAAACACTTGTACTATGACCCCAATACCTATACTTTACATATCTGTACTATATCCATCAGTAGAAGTATAATAGTTGTACAAAACCTCCCACTGGACATAGAAAGTTGAGTATGGCGGAGTTTGGTTACTTTTTGGCAGGGCGCAAAAATGTGGACACCTATTTTCACGCCTCATGCGTTTACATACAAATAGAACCAAACAAACCCCTATTCCTTATATGTCTGGAAGAGGTTGAACAAATCTTGACTGTGACACTAGAGATATTTGCTTGTCAATAACAAGGCATTATTACCACCAAACCTTGCTGTGATTACAGTCCTTGCAAGCACTATCAGTTTTACACCCTTTTAACAGAGTGACGGGATCCATTTTATCCCAGGGCCTGGATCTGACCCTGAATTAGTACTACCTTATTACAATGAAAAGGTTATGTATATACATACATGATTGTTGCTTCCCAGAGAACAATCATTGTAGTTACTCAACGCCAATATGCATACGGGGACATTGAATAAAAGTTGTCTTGGACACAGGAAAACCCTTTGTCGTCCATTGAAAGTATATCCCCTTCTGGCTATTCAAGATCCTTCAATTGAGAAATATAATCACTTTGAGATTCAGCGCAAATGGGATACAAAAATGTATCACAACCCTTGAGGTTTTGCAGCAACTCATTCTCCAGTTTGACCTGCTTCTTGGTGGCCTCGTTGTAAATCTCAGTGCGCAACTGAGCTCACATTTCCTCTTTCCTTTTTTCTTGCTTTTTCCTCTCTTCCTCTACAGCTTTGATTTAAATGGCTTCCATTGCTTGCTCCCAAATGGCTTGTGCTTTTTGTTCATCCATCTCTCGCTGATATTCCAGCTTCAGACAACAATTTCTGCGTTTCTGCAATTGACTCTATTTTGATGATTAAAACCAATAACAAAACAAAAAGAGACTCAAGTGAATGATCATACCACAGTGTCTGGAATGTAACTCTTATCTGCAATGTCATAATTTTAATCCAAGTATGAAGTTTTAACTGCTCTGTACTCACCGTCACTTTGGGGCACGTCACTATCTTTACCTGGGAGGAACCACCTTGAAGGAAATCAGGGATGTGTTTGAATGACAAATTGAAAGAAAAATCAAAGTTTCAAAATTATCACAATATATTTTGCCCAACAGTTGCAAAACCAAACACTCTGCTACCAAGCCAGGTTCACATTGTCTTTAGACAGGCTCCGACAAACCAAAACCAGTACTCCAGTATAAACGACTTTCGGCCTTCCCTCCAAGTTCACACTGAAACATCTTTCTGTTTCCAGAACCAACAAATACTACACCAGCTTTGCCAATGATGCGATTCCTATGCAGTCACAATTTGATGGTGGCGCTCACTGAACCACGGAAAGTGGCTGTTACATGAAACACAACTGGGTCCCCCTGTACCCTTTATTATGGAGGGATTCAATACAGTCTTGATCTCAACCAATGACACCTAGCAGCTTGTTCAAAGCTAGCTTCCTTCAACACTCTCAGAGGGTTGAAGCAAAACTGGTTCTGGATCTTCAGTATGGCCTATACAACCATCAAAAACTTGTGGATCAATTCAGTGATGGGACTTCCCTGTTTGATTGCCCAGACAACTATTATACCATTGCCACCACTGGTATCAAGTACACAGCTTCTAGCATTTCAAGAACCCTCCTGAACTACATTGAAACACTTGACGCTGCTGTCATAGATGCTGGAGTACCACTCCAAAGCTTCCAGGCAAATGTCTCAAGATAGTCAAAACCAGGTCTCTGACTGAAACCCTGTGCGACAAGACGAGCTTTGAAGCGTTCAATAGTTCCATCAGCCTTGTGCTTCACTTTGTACACCCATTTCGATCCAATAGCCTCTCTGCCAGCTGGTAAATCCACCAGTTCCCATGTACCATTTGTGAGGTGAGCAGTTATCTCTTCATTCATTGCCTCTTCCCACTCCTGAGACTCTGTAGATCGCATTGCCTGCTTGTATGTCTGTGGTTCCGCAAAGGCAGCAACCATATTACCATGTTCTTCACCATCATTGCTTCTTTCACCAGAATCAGATTCAGATTCAGAATCAGAGTCAGAATCTGTGCGCTCAGGATCATAGGCAGGAGTAGGCTCACGATATTGATTGGGATTAGGAATTACTGGGCGAGGCTGCACAGGTGCAGGCTGTGCTACTTTCCAGTACTCACCAGGAGGCTTTCTATTCCTGGCCGACTTTCTGATAGCAATTGGACGATCATCTGCATTTTTCTCATCTTGACCATCTGGGATTTCATCATTCACAACTTGTCCTTCTGAACATGAACATAAGCAACACATCCCCACACTCTCAAGTGCTCAACTCGAGGTTTTCGCTTGTACCATTCCTCATACGGTGTAGATTTGGTCAATGCAGATGTAGGGGACATATTCCACACATAAACAAGTGCAGCTAAGCATTCTGCCCAAAATGTCTTTGGTAAACCTGATTCAGCCAATGCAGAAGTCAGCTTGTCCTCCATTGTCCTATTAGCTCGCTCTGCCACTCCATTCTGCTGGGGTCTATTCCTGACAGTCTTTTGGACTTCAATACCCTCATCTTTACAGAACTTGATAAACTCATTGGACATGTATTCTCCCCCTTTATCATGCCTCAGGATCTTAATTTTTCGCCCAGTGACCTTTTCTGCCCACACCTTGAACTGTTTGAAGGCACTGAATGCTTCACTCTTTTTCTTTAATAGCATAATAGCTCTGAAGCGCAATTTATCATCAATGAACGTGATCCAATAACGATATCCACTAGGGGAGACAATGCCAATTTCATGGAGATCAGAGTGTACCAGTCCTAGTACATCTTTGGCTCGAGTATTTGAACTAGGGAATGGATTTGCATGCATCTTTCCAGCAAGGCAAGGCTGACAGATTGGGTCTGGTGCCTCATCAGAATCAAGTTTAAATCCCTCAACCAACTGTTCCTTCCGCAGTTTCTTGACATCAGCCAAGTTACAGTGGAAGAAACGTCGGTGCCATAGGTCCAGGTTCAAAGGCAGAGTTGACGCAACATTAACACTTTCACCAGATGTACACCTAGTATGTCCGTTCAAATAACCAGTGTTCTTATCATTAACAGAAGCAGTAAACAGGACAGTATCATTCAGAGAGAATTCCATAGTATCTCTATTAATATGTACATTAAAGCCTTTATGTTTTGTCAAATATAGAACAGAAAGAAGATTATTATTAAGCCCGGGAACATGCAGTACTCTACTAAACTCGATATCTCTAGCCATTTGTCCATTGATAGTAGGAGAAAACAAAACACTTCCAATCCCTTCCGAGTACACTACTCTATTATCTGCAAGTCGAACTGGAACTCTATGAGGGGTATAATTCCGAATCCAACTCTTGTGCGGAGTCATATGAGAAGTGGCACCTGTGTCTGTATTCCATAAAACAATGTCAGAAAAACTGCTACGAAGATTTTCAAGAGATAAAGCACTTGCACATCCAGCATTTTCAACAACTTCATCTGCCTCTGCCTGAGCCCTATTGGCCTGAACGCTCTTTTTGGGTTGTTGACAGTTATATGCCAAATGACCCTTTTCCCCACAGTTGAAACAGATAATGTTTGCATGACCCCCAGAACCTCTATACCCATATCCACCTCTGCCTCGTCCTCTACCTCTAGGAACAAAGGAAGTAGCAGCTGCAGCAGCTCTTTGTACAGCCTGCTCTTCTTTTGTTCTTTGGAGTTCTTCTGCTTTGAACAGTTCTAGGACAGTATCCTTGTCCAGTTCTGGCAAAAGCATCAGTGCAGATGTGAGGTGTTTGTAATCTGCAGGAAGTGCTCTAATAAGAGACATAGCTTCCAACTCCTTGTCCAACTCGTCCACAGTAAACTTGGCTGGCCGCAAATTCTTTATTTTGGCCATAGCTTCGGTCACTCTAGTACTGAGGTCCATCAAAGTTTCATCCTCCTTCTTGGAAATGGTGAACAAGTCATCATAGGCGTTGAACCTAGCCCCTGGCTTCTTGGAAACATGGACAGACTCGAGCTTTTTCCACATAGCAACTGGATCCTCCAGAAATTCCCTAATATGGACTTTCTGATCCTGGCCTACAGCAATCTAGATATATCTTGCTCGCAGCTTTGATTGCTTTTGTCCCCCAGTCCTCAACCAGGTCCGCCTTACTAGGCATTGGTTCTTTGCCACAGACAAGTCTCCATAGACCATGCTCACTCAAGTTGTAGATCCCAATAGTAACAATGTGCAGTATAGCAACTCGCACTTTTCAACAGTGACAGTGAATGCCACAAACACAATGTGCAGTCTAAAAACTCGCACTTTAATCACAATGACAATAAATGTCACAAAAGCCCACAATAGCAAGTTCAATAAGGATTTCAACAATCAGTGCTCAGTTTGTGGACTCGGGGCCCATAACCTGTTAAAAGGGTGTAAAACTGATAGTGCAAGGACTGTAATCACAGCAAGGTTTGGTGGTAATAATGCCTTGTTATTGCCAAGCAAAATATCTCTAGTGTCACAGTCAAGATTTGTTCAACCTCTTCCAGACATATAGGGTTTGTTTGGTTCTATTTGCATGTAAACGCATGAGGCGTGAAAACAGGTATCCAATTTATGCGCCCTGCCAAAAAGTAACCAAACTCCGCCATACTCAACTTTCTATGTCCAGTTGTAGGTTTTGTACAACTATTATACTTCTAATGATGGATATAGTACAGATAGGTAAAGTATGAGTATTGGGGTCATAGTACAAGTGTTTCAGCACTACATTCAACACTTCCTACCTGGATCATACACCAGGATTTCCAATGCAGCACCTAGACCTGTTTCTTGCCTATGTTAGATTACTCTCAACAAATTCTGCAAAGAAGTCATGCTTGCACAAGTGAATCATTAATTTTCGTCAGTTTCACCTGCTGGCTCATCTTCCACCTTCCGTTGCCTTTTGTTTAATGAACACATTGCTGCCAATTGACTTATGCCACGGTTTTCAGCTGACGGAAGAACAGTGGATCATGTATTGTAACTGCCTTTGCCGTCTTCCTTTTTTCCACAATTGTCATCAGGACTTGGGTCTCAGCTGGAGGCCTGCGCCTTCCCCTGATCCAACACGGCGGGGTATGAAGATGGATTATGTGCTCACTCCTCCCGTTTCTTCATTGTCGAAAGTCTCAATCCATCATGCATTCACTTTCAAGATCAAGCGTTCTCGGTCTCTATCTTCCAAAAGTGATATGGAAAGTATAAATATCGATTTGCTCCTATCTCATCACCCGTCTCCTATCGCCCATTCTTCCTTATCCATTTTCAAACCTGCTGCTTCTGAAGATGAATTTGATCACTCCTTGGGGGTAGCTGGGCATGAGGTGTTTGTTCCATCCGATGCTTTGGCCACTGTTCCTACTCCACCTGTGGAGAGTTTTGAGGCCTCCTTGAGCGTTCACCCGAGTGCCCTTAGGCACCTTTGCAAGGCTGAACAATTGTTACTTTGGATTGAGGGCTTTCCTCAATTCAATGAAAACAGTCTAAGATCTTTGGCCGCTTCTATGGTGGAGGGCTCTTTGAAAGCCGTTGAGGAACAGTTGGTAAGTCTCTAGTTTCCTCTGTTATCTCTTTAGACTTTGAAGACTTTGAGTGAAACTGTCATAAGCTTGTTGCAATATTTCAGGGTCAGGACTAGCAACAGAAAGTGTATTCTGAATAAAAACTCATGTTAATGCATACTTTTTGTAATGGCAATCCATTAGATTTTACCTCGCTCAATTGGCTGCTATTGTCATTTGCAGCTTGAATCAAGGCTGCTTCCAGCTGAAAGGTAAACTCATGTTAATGCATACTTTTTGCAACGACAATCCATTAGATTTTACCTTGCTCAATTGGCCGCTATTGTCATTTGCAGCTTGATTCAAGGCTGCTTCAAGCTGAAAGATAAACTCGTGTTAATGCATACTTTTTGTAACGACAATCCATTAGATTTCACCTTGCTCAATTGGCTGCTATTGTCATTTGCAGCTTGATTCAAGGCTGCTTCCAGCTGAAAGGTAAACTCAGAATCTTCAACATCTCTATGATTGCTTTGATCATAAGGCATGGTGGCGGTAAGAGAGAGAGGTGCAAATGTGGGAATTTCTCACGATTCATGCCTAATATAGCGTGAGAAGGCCAAATAATAGCAAACAACCAAATAAGGTTGAGCAAATGACACATTGTGAATCTACTGTACAAATATAAAGTTTGGGGTTATACAATCATCACGGCTACCAATCAATCTACATCAGAAGATACAACAGAACAACTTTTCTTTGCTGATGTAGAGGGCTGCTTGTCATCCTTCTGTCACAGATTTCCCCATAATCATCTATGACTGTCATTACTCATTACTTTATTGTCATCTCCTGATCTTATCTTTTATCTTTTATCTTATCCATCTGATTAACTTTATATAGAAGTATATAGAAGGGAAGGGCTAGACCCTCAGGCACTGCTTCACACATCTGCTTACTGATGTGCTTACTGATCTTACCTGGGTCCACATGTGACTGCTTACTGATGTGCTTACTGATCTTACCTGGGTCCACATGTGACTGCTTACTGATCTGCTTACTGATCCTACCTGGGTCCACATGTGATCACGACAGGCTGCTTATTGATCCTGCTGACTGATGGTGTACCCTGGGTAGAATAGATTGCTACATGTATATAAGTAGATGAGTCTGTGGCTGGAACCCCCAGACTTAAGAACATTCTTGCTTTGCTCTAAAGACTTATCCTTGCTACATCCTTGATTGATTACATTCCCCAACCTTACAAACATCAACAGGTGAGTATTGAGATTTGTAAATACCTTCCCCTTTTGCTTGGAACTACTCCGTCGGCCAGTTGCAGTTGGTGCATCTGGATCATATACTGCCTGCACCGGTTTAACATGATCCCCTCCAATAAAGCTCTTGTATTTGGCCGCATTTTGTGCATGTACAAATTGATCATGGATGGCCTCTTCCTCACTCTCCTGGATGACAATAAGCTTGGAGGGAACAGTGATAAGTTTAGCAAAATCCTTTCGATATTCCTCCTGTGTTTGCTTGTCCAGTTTAGTCCAAGCAATATGAGCTACAGGAAGACCCATCCTATAGGACAGATTCAAGTATTGCTCTCATAGCATGCCTTCCTTGTATGCAAGATAGGCATCCATGGCATGTGCAGGAATGGCCAAATCAACTTTCTTCATGTCCAAGGTGCGACAAACATTGAATCCCAAATCTTTCAAATTTTTCACAAAAGAACGGTCCATTGTTGTAGCCATTGACTCAAGCTCAGCATAGCGTTGATCAATGGCTGCCTTTCAGTGTTCATCCAAGCGTACTAAAAAGTTTTTAATAGGAATTTGTTATGTCACAAAAATACAATGTACCTTCAGTTGCTGGCCTTGCAGTAATGACTCTAGCATCACTTGTCTTGGATGAATCACTGGTAGCTTTGCCTTTGCCTTTGTCTTTGCCTTTGCTACTCTTGGCTTTGGAAGATGCAGCAGGTTGAATGTTACTGGAAGTATTGCTTCTTTTCTGCTGAATTTCTATGTAGATTTTAATGTCAGTAATGGATACTAGATGCCTGCACAATGCATTAACCTTCATCTACCACCTGTGACACAGTTGTATCACCCATGATAATGTCAGATTGCACAACTAAATTATAGAGAGTTAATACAAAATAGATCATCATATTATGCATTAAATGCATACGTACTTGGAACATTCTGGGGAGTTTGCATCTCAACAATATCTAAAAGAATATTAGTATATATTTAAAATGTCAATGCTGGATAGGGGAATTCCTACCGTTATCATTCTCATCATCCATACGATTTTTCACCGCAGCCCCCCAGACCATCCAAGGTTCCCACTGAGTGGTAACATACTTGGTTTGCATTGTTTCCACCATGAAGCACAAATGCTGTCTGAGATAAGGCTTGCTAAACAAGTTCACCAGTTCTGCTTCTGTGAAATGGCGGGCGGATAGTAAACAAACAGTTGATTTGGCAAAGTTGTTCCAGTTTGACACAGTTGGAAGATGATGGGTCCATGCAAAAGGAAAGAAAAATGTTTTGGTAAATAGTCCCTTGAAGTATGCAGGAACATTGGAAAAGTATTTTTCTTCCAAGTTTTCATATGTCGTCTTTGCCAACAATCCATAGTTGCGTTTGTAATTCAATTTATCAGCAGCAATGTTGCGCAATTCCCTGTAAGCAGCCCACCACTGCTTTTCCACAAATTGTGTAACATTTTCTGATCCAGGAGGTTTATTGCCAAGTGATAATGGAGTGTACCATTGCAGTTGGCTGCTAATTGGAATAAACCAATGCTGTCCAGAAGTAATGCAGCGGATGGTAAAACAATAAGCAAGAGTACTGGAAGTCATGTCAAGGGGTCTTTCAAACCAGACTTGATTGACTTGGAAATCTTTGCTGAATAGTGCCAAGCCATTTTGAAATGCTGTCGTAACATTCCATTTCTTGATGAATGCTTTGCCTCCTTGCGTAAGATCCAATCCTGGAAAATACATCTGATAAAAGGAGATGATGGCAGGTTCCAGCTTTGCCATAACATCTTCCCATATGAAGCGGATCACTGAAGGACAGAGAAGAGGTATGTTGAATACTCTGCGAGCATTGTATAAATCCAATCCAAAAAATGCAATTTTCAGACGGCTTTCAAATCCACCTAGAATTGTACAATCCTCTGCTGATAGGCCCACCAATGCTCGTGTTCGGCTGATTAGAGTTCCTGTATTCTTGAATATGTATCTTCGATATTCTCCAATATAGACCACAATGAATTTATCAGTAGCTTCTGTTGTCGCTGCTGAATACCAACTGGATGCTATTGGCTGAAGATGCATTGTAAATGCACCCTCGCATATATCAATAAAATGGCCAAGAAAGATGGAAAGAGTCAGAAATATGCTGCCAGTGGACAGTGGAGTAAAGTCATGCTGAAAGAAATGGGAAAAGGTTTCCCTAGCAAATGAAATGAGGCCCCTGTGGAGACAATTGAGATTGTTGAATCCATCCTGCGGATTTTTTTTGACCAAAATCATCTCAACGTTGGAAATGAATTCTGAAAAAAGAGTTTCAATTGTCATATCACTGACTTTGCCTGCTCAAATATTGCGGCCTCCCACTAAAAATTCAAAGAGACGCATGCCCGAATCAAGGAAAACGCGAACAGCAGGCCAGATAATGTTGGCAGAGGAATGAAAGAGTTTGAGATTGATTGGGGAATAGATGGGAAGCATTCTGGCTATTGCTGCATATTCCTGAATGAGTGGTTGGCATTCCTGTAGAATTTTAGGCATCCAGCGCAGCTTGTCTGAATTCAGGGTCATCATTGCAATTGCCTTTTGTTGCAACTCTTCATCTTCAATTTGAATCACAGTCCGCATCAAGTTGTCGAAATTGGATTCATCAGTGTCTGCTTCTTTCTGGACACTTTGATTGAAGCCCAATTGCATATAGGCCAAACCTATAATTCCATCTGCTTTCATGTGATCTTATCAAAATGAGATTAATGCAAAGTTGAGGTATCTGTTTTGCATTAAATAGTACCTTGATCATAACATGCAACAACCCAGTTGCCATGATCCTTTAGTTGATCTCCCAAGTTATCCAACTCAACCATATCATTTGAGTTATCATGGTCAGGATCATCAACCTTCTCTGCCAATTCTGCATACTTTGTCAACAAAGGCTCAAGATTATGCATACACCAGAAGAGCCTTTCTGTGCTGTCCTGCAAGGATTGTGATCGGTTTCCCTTTTGCTGCTGGAGTAAATTCCGCATGGGGAATTGACTCAACGGAAGATGTTGTACAAGTGCCTTCTTTAAGAAATGATGGCAAAATTGCATAACGGAGTGCATACACCCTGTCCTTGTTGTAGATTGTTGTCCACTCCGCAGCATATTTCTTCACAGTCTCTTCCTCTACATTCCGCATGTATTTGACCCGGGTTTCAATAGGTGCATTAGTTTGTTTACCAAAGTTTGGCAAAACAAGGTTTAAAAGCGACCAGCCGATGAAATATTTTGCTGAGATATCCAACAAGTCGGAAGTCATATCGGAGAGTTTGTGAAGAGCTTTCTGCTGTTCAGCAGCAGTGATCTCCCTAGCTGTTTCTTCCTCCAAGGCATTATCCTGCAATTGTACTCAGTTTATGTTGATATAAATTGTAAATGACATACATTTTTGTTTTCCTCCACAGCTTTCTGATTCAAGTCAATGTTGACAATATCCTTGACTTGATCATTTTGGGATGGTTTGTCCTTGTCCTTGTCAGAATCATCCCAAGCTGCTGCTTTCCTTTGGGCAGATTTCTAATGACCCAATTGTTAGTTAAATATATCTTTTATGGTATTCAAATATTCAATTGTACCTTTGCCACTACTTTAGTCTCTTTGTTAGTCTACAATGGAGTTAATGGATAAATAGTGCTCCAAGTTTGCATTAACATACATTCTCAACCATGGGATCAGATTTGTCCTCGTTTTCTTGTTCATGGTCTTGCTCAATATCAGAGTCTGGCACAAGAACCTTGGCCTGTTGATATTTATTGCAGTTAAAATGACTGGAGTGTGAATAATAATCATTAATAGCTACCTTCTGAATTGGAGAAGATTCGATATTTTCAATGTCCTCTTGAGTCATTGCTGCCGGAGGCTTGTCAAGCAGTTAATACATAATCAGTGCTGTTAAAATCCATTAATTAACCTCATCCAAGACAATAAAGTCTTTCAAAGATTTATCATCATCATCACTATCCTCATTACTACCATCGGAGGATTTGTCCCTTTCACTGTGAGCTGCCTTGTCATCAATGAAAATATTCTAATTTAAAGTTGAGCATTTATTCAACATAAAAGAAACAATTGTACCTTGCTACGGCCACGTGAACCCTTGGCCATCTTGATAGGAGCAGTTTCAGTGTCATTTTCAATATCACTATCTTGCGCCTGAATTTGGAAAAAATAACAATAAATAAAGAATTAACAACATGGATAAAATGTCATGCCTGAACCCTTTTGCCTCTGGATTGTTCAACCTAATGGCGGTAAATGCATTTAATGGATTTTAGGAGAGTAGAGAATCCATTACCAAAGGCTGTTCAATGTGGGATGGAGTTTGCAGATTCTTTGATAACACCTATTAGTATATATACAATATGAAGTATTAATTCTTACTTGTTGCATTGAACAAAGCTGGCGGACACGTCCAGATTCCATTGGGGCAGATCTTTTAGCCATTGCTGTATTCTAGAAAAGAATTAATACAAAATGACAGCCTACAAAAACCATTAACTAGTCAAAGAATATATTCAATATTTGAATTCAAGTTGTTGATGGTGGGTGGTGGTTTGTGGTCAAGGAGCAAATGTGACGTGACGTCACTGAATGTGTGATTAAATACCCTGTGAAAGCTTACATAAGCACATAGTCATCTAATGGATAATAAGGGCACTGGAAATTCCATTAACAGTCATCTAATACATAATAAGGGCGTTGGAAATCCATTAACAGTCATTTAATGCATAATAAGGGTGTTGGAAATCCATTAACATAAGAAAAATTTCTGGCTGTCTTTTGATTCATATGTTTCATGAAAAATAGATCTTCTATAACCCTGAATCATGTGGAGCAGACTTGAATTGATATAAGTTATTGTGGATTATATATATATATATTACATTATCTACGGAATTTGAGTGTGTTACCAGACTGATAAATGCACAAAGTTTGTGATACAAGTTGGATCTTGTATGTATCTCTGGCTTAACCACTCCTCATATGATGTTGCATTGATTTTAAGATCACGCTTTGCATTAGCGTAAAGTTCTGGATTGCGTTTGACCTTCACTGCTATGCCAAGCATAAAGTGAGGATACTGGCAATCTCCTTTTTTCCCAAATTTGGGATGGATAATATCCCCAGGCAGCTGTGGAAGATGACAATGATAGCACACACTTTCATATGTATCTTTTTGCTGGCCAGTTGGTTTTGAGTAGCGTACACCTCACTGAATCATTTTTGCTTGGTTTTGATTGCACTCTTCGATTTCATGCCAGTCATTGTTGCATGCAGTACATTTTTCCTGGAAAAGGGAAAAACCACGTTCAAGTGCATCTACAATATGCTGTGCCGGAGCTATCCGTTGTGTTCGTTGTAGATTGGCAGTGCCTACTGCAGCTTCAAAGGTACGTGGAGCTGCAATTGAAGGGGAGGTTTGCACAGCAAGTCGTTCATGAATTGGCAGTGATATCGAAGTGATAGCACGTGTATGTGTGGCTGCAGCTGGCTTGGGATTGGTTTTTTCATATTCACAGTTGGAGCATAGATGTCTGT
This sequence comes from Collybiopsis confluens, assembly GCA_013368555.1. Classification (NCBI taxonomy): domain Eukaryota; kingdom Fungi; phylum Basidiomycota; class Agaricomycetes; order Agaricales; family Omphalotaceae; genus Collybiopsis; species Collybiopsis confluens. The sequence continues at coordinate 17,573 of JAACJN010000402.1, forward strand.
GGCAGCTGTCTTTGCAGAAAATACCATATCCATCACTAAAGCATGTGAGAATCAAATGCATAACTTTGTGGTATTCTTGGCAAGTTGAGAAGCTAGACCAAATCCAACACTGTCCACTCCCTTGTCCTTTGCAAAAAGCTTTGATCAGGAAGTAAATGACAGTATGCTGGTTTGCCATCATGGCCAGCTCTTTCAAAGCCCTGAATTAAGCTGCTAGTATCTGGACATGTTCCAGCAAAGATTACCATTCAAATATGGGAATAGTCATTTCCGGCAATGAGTGCCGATGTTCCAACTAGTACTTTGTTTATGCCTGGCTGTCCAATCTTCATATACTTGCAACCGGTCAGGTGTAATTGCACTTTTGCCGGTATAGAGCTCGCAGTCCAACTCCTGTGCCAGTTCTTCACCATGTTTGACTAAGGGGACAAAGATCAAGATTTGATCTTCGGGCTCTGTCAAAATAGAAGTTGATGTAGTAACAAGTTCAACTACACATTGAACAAGATCTACCCATTTATACAGTAAACCAACCCAGGACAATCTGTTGGTCCACAAACAAGAGTAAACTTGTGTAACAAGCCCAGACGGTCTGCAATAATTGAAATGGACGGTGGTGGACCTGTTGCAGTCATTCCAGCAATAGGTGCAGGAACGCAGCAAAGTTCAGATGAATATCAAAGGGATGCTTGGAAATCACTATCCAGAATTGGCAAATGGACTTTGTCACAAACAAATTGTCCAACTTTTTGTGTTTCACGAACTACTCAAAGTGCTGAGCAAAATTGTGGAGAAACTATATCCCATGAGACTAGAAGAAGTGAAGTGGAGGATGGAATCTGATTTTCAGCAGAGGTATAGTTGAAGAAAGGTACACCCATGCTTTCAAGCCAAAGTTGGTAGTCATTTTGGAGTTGGCAAAGTGGAATAACCATGACTGTAATTTCAGCAGGATTCAATAGAGCAGCGATAATAGCAATCATTGTTTTTCCAGAGCCTGTTGCGGAAATAACCAGTACATCAGAGGTACCGTCCAGAGCACCAAGGACTCCAAACTGCTGGCTGTCACTTGACCAGTATGCATTGTGGTTGCAAAGAACATGATTTGTTTGATACTGCTTTTGTTTGCTTCGGCGAGCTCGGACGAGTGTCCGATCTTTCGAACAAAAGTGGTATTGAACAAATATTGCTTTGTTTGGTGGAATTCACACTCCGGGAGGCCCCAGTCTGATCTTCCAAACAAAAGTGGTATTGAACAAATATCGCTGTTGTTTGGTGGAATTCACACTCCGGGAGGCCCCAGCAAGTCAAACAAGAGCAGTATTTGTTTTATACTACTTTCGTTTGCTTCGGCAAGCTCGGACAAGTGTCCAATCTTCCGAACAAAAGTGGTATTGAACAAATATTGCTTTTGTTTGGAAGAATTTGCACTCCAGGAGACCCCAACAAGTCAAACAAGAGCAGTATTTGTTTGATACTGCTTTTGTTTGCTTCGGCGAGCTTGGACGAGTCCCCAATCTTCCCAACGAAAGCAGTATTCATTTGATACCGCTTCCGTTCAGACAATCCGGCATTCCGGGAGACCCCAACGAGTCAAACGAGAGCAGTATTCATTTGATATTGCTTTAGTTTGCTTCAGAAAACTTGGATGAGTGCTGAATCTTCCAAACAAAAGCAGTATTGAACGCAGACCGCCTTTGTTTGGCAGATCCGGCACTCCAGGGAGCTGAACGAAAGCAATCATGGTTGAACCCTGCTTTTGTCCACGCATTTGTTACCCCTCAAGTAATCACTGTTCCGTCCACTGTCTCAGATATCAGGAATGCAGGTATCATCCTCACTGTACTTGGACAATACTTCATTCATTACGTCCTCCGTCTCACACGTCCCGAATGCAGCATTGCTATGCTGCTAATCACAGAGCCACACCCAGGCTTAGGGGTTAAGGGTGAAGGATTACATTGATCTTTTTTTTATTAACTACTCTTAAATATTCTTAAATATTCTTAAATATCTTTAAATACTCTTAAATACTTTGACATTCTTTTAAATACTTTCTACTTCCTCCATAGTCAGTCTCTTGTAATCTCATTCAATATATATTTGCAGCTTGTACCACCATTGGAGATGCAGTCAAATGTCTTGCTGTCTTTATAGGTAATCTCAACCGTATCTCACCTATATCTCCTGTCAAACTTTCTAACGGATTTTCTCTCTCATAGGACTATCAAGAATGTGTTCCAAGCAGGGTTCTTTCGGGGTTCATGGTTTCACAGTTGTTGCCGCATTTGTTACGTCTGAGACGGAGGACGTAACAAATGGACAGACGATACAAATGAAGTATTGTCCAAGTACAGTGAGGATGACTTGCATTCATTGTCCGTCAGTCAGGATGATACTGCATTCGCTACAAATGAAGTAATTGTTGTTTGGCTTCGTTGTCTGTCTCAGATGGTAACGGTTAATGGTTGGGGGTTGCTTTATCATTGCTGCATTAGTGATGTCTGAGATGGAGGACATAACAAAAGAATTATTGTTGTCCAAAGTACAAGTGAGGTTAATTGTTGTTCACTGGTGAGGGGTTACTGGACAATACTTCATTCGTTACCTTCTCTGTCTCAGACGTAACGGTTGTGGCTCTTTGGAGGATACCTCATTCGTTACGTCCTGAGATGGAGGACGTAACCAATGCAGTACCGACCCCATCTAACGTGTTATATTCATTGCTGCACACAATCCGACGAATGCAGTACACGGAGTTCAGCAGTAACTTCTTGGTTGGTTGTTGGTTTGCTTCCCCTTTTTATTAAATATTCTTGTATATTCTTAAATACTCTTAAATACTAAGTCAACACATGATGATCACGTTATGACGTGACCGTATGGAACCAGTTTGTTATAGGCGCTGCAATTATGTAAGTCCTTTAGTTTCTTTTCCAACTTTTATCATCCACATGAAATCTTCGGAATTGCCAACCAAAAAATTATCGGCTGATGATGCCGATGGTTCAGTCACGCCCCGGGTCTCTAGAGAGGGTGGTGGTGGTGACAGCATAGAGTTGGGATTGTTTGCTGTTGGGGAGTCCGCGTCCGCAGGAAATGTTGAAAGATTGAGTGGTGGGGGTCATGAGTTTGTGGAAGGGTCGAGTGGTGGGCGTGTTGCGTCGCACTCATCAGGCACCGGTTTTGGCAATTTTGTGGGGAGGTCTGAGCCGTCTGTTTCCACTCCTTGTGTGATTACATATCCGCCGGGTATGTATGGGTTGGAGCTACTACACTCCCCACACCAATCTGTGTACCTGCTCGTTATGGCGGTCGCCATTGTACTGATGTATCGATCCCTTGTGCTGTCTCCCCTCAACCCAGCATGGCCCAACCATTTCCTGCAATCCTGTCGCCAGGTCCTCCTCGTACCGTGATGATGGGACAACCTGGCCCCCCGCGATTGTACCGTGATGACGGGACAACCTGACCCCCTGGTAATCCTTGCTATGTCCCTCCCCCCTCTTCTTCCAAGAGGAAAAAGAAGTCTCTGGTTGAAGAAGCTGTTCACGCTTTCTCCTCACTTGTTTACCCTTCATTGCCTTTCAATCAACGTCTTCCCTCCGCTCTTAATGAACATATTCAAGATGCGTTCTCGGCTTCCTATTCCAGAACAAAATCTCCAACATTCTTTATCAAAAATGCTGGTGATAGTGATCTTTCCCATGTTTTTTTGGGCTTAGGGCCCTGTCTCCAGTGTGCCGCCAGTTCTCAAAGCAACTGCATTCTTTTGGCGGACAACACAATGTGCACCACTTGTCGTGGAAAGTACGATTTGGGGAAGAAATTGTGTTCCCACAAAAGGATTGTCCATTTTCGGCAATTTCATTTGCTGGCCCATCTTCCACCCTTTGTCGTGTTTTGCTTACTAGAGATGCTCATGCCGTCCGGTCTACAAAACAGCTTTCAGTTGACGGAAGAGCAGCGGCATGACTATTGTGACTCTCTCCGCCGTCTTCCCTTCTTTCAGACTCGCCTTCACGACTTGGGCCTTCCTGGTTCAGGGTCTACTCCTTCGCGTTCCTTTTGCCAAAAAATGGATTTCGTGCTTGTACCTCCCGTTCCCCATTACATTCTATCTTCTTCCGCTTGCACATCACCTCTCGTCTCTCCTATTGTCGTCAACAATCCTGTTGAGAATATGGTCATTCCCGGCTCATCCAACTCATCCAAGCACGAGATGACTTTTCCATCGGTTGTTGGTACTGATGTTCCCATTCATTCACCCTGCCAAGGTTTCCCCAGAGTCTGGGGTTCCTTTGCCTGTTCGCCCCACAGCACTTTGTCACCTCCACGAGACCAAACAGGCAATGCTCCGTATTGAAGGTTTCCGTCAATTTAGGGAGGATAGTGTCCGCTCATTGGCCGCCGCTATTGAAGAGGGCATGTTAAAAGCCATTGAACAACAGCTAGTGAGTTCTCTCACTTTGTGCAAATTTTTATCTTTCCTCATGTTGCTTTTGCAGTTTGACAAATCTTCCTCTCATGATGCAATTGATCCCACTCTTGCTCCTGCTCCCTTCTCTCACGAGTTGCTGGATGTATATTGTCGGGAGAATACTCTTGTCCTTTGTCAACAGCAACAGTTGATTTCAAATCCAACCAATCCCAAGTATCTCAGCTTGGTCAACTCCAGGGTATTGCCAATACTCTTTCTCGTAAGAACAGGAAGCTGTCTACTGACTTGCGTCGAGTCAAAGATGAGTTTAGATCTTCTAAGGTGAAGTTGGGAATGGTAGATGTTTTTTCAATTCCTAATTTCGATGCTTCTGACTTGTACTTTTAGCACATTATTTCGTTTATGGAAGAGGTACAGGAACTTTGTGGTCGGAATTCTGTTCTTCAAGATCAATTCAATGCTGTCCAGGGTGGTGACCAAGAAACCATTGCCGCTCTCCGGTTGCAGCTTGTTGAAGTAAATGAAGCTTGCACTTGTTTTCAGGATGAGCTCCAGGTCTTGCGTTCTCGAGAGCGGGAAGTACGTGAGTTCGCAACTTGCATCCTTGCTCCTCCTTCCGTCGCCGTGGACTCTTTGGGTCCTACTCATGATGATAGCAACAAGGATATTGTGCCGTAGAAAGTTAATCAGCTTATTTTTTCTTTGTTGTTTTTGTACATAGGATTGTATGTAAATCTCAAATATTCTTAAATATTCTTAAATATTTTTAAATATCCTTGAATATCTTCAAATCTAAGCCTTGCAGGTAGCTCCCGAGAGTCATTGTGGTGCCAAGTACTAGGGCAAGAGTGTGTGTACCCCCCTATCTAGGTCTTCTGCCGACAATGTTTCACCCCCCCACGTCCTTTCTTCCTCTTCACTGATTTATCCTCCGAGTGCACCTCCTCTGGATCTAGCCTTCTTCCCCAATCCGTCCTTTGGCCCCAGTCTGCGGTCTTATCGTGAAGCTGCTTGAAGGATGTTAGAAATACCATTGAGCCAAGTAACCGGTTACTTAGCTCAATGGTATTTCTAACAAAACATCTGAAACTGAGCCAGGGATGATATTATATCAAGCCCTTTTGGCCTCGGCTCTTCCGTCCCCCAGTCAGATCAATGGTATTTCTAACAAAACATCTGAAACCGAGCCAGGGATGATATTATATCAAGCCCTTTCGGCCTCGGCTCTTCCGTCCCCCAGTCAGATCTACTGAGTAGCCGGTTACTTGCTCAATGGTCACAGCCGGGGCTATCACATTGAACGTGGGAAACCATGCCGTCTATCCCCATGGTCAAACAATATTGCCATTTCTAGGACTCAAACTCGCACCCTCTTCCCACCAAGGTTCATTACATAAGCTCGGATTTCAGATGTTTTGTTAGAAATACCATTGAGCCAAGTAACCGGTTACTTGGCTCAATGGTATTTCTAACAAAGGACCCTGTTGGAAAGTAGTTTGCGGTTGCAACGCGCCCTGGCGTCACACTGAACTTGATTGCCTCTTCTGTTGGCTCACAAGGCTGGTCCACATCATCCATCACTTGATGCCACAGGTATCCATAAAAACCCATGATCACCGACCCAGGCGGATATAGAAATTGCGTCTGTATATCTTTCAGGTCCATATACCCCCCGGAATAATTTCCTCCCAGAACGTATGTGATTGTGGGGCATGCATCTATGTCATTAATATGATCCTTACTTTGCAGTTTCCAGACAATTACATATCCGAGATGAGGCCCTGGGTCAACTTCACTCCATCTCCAGCAGCATGAGCTTTTTTAAACTTTGCATGGTGTTTTGGAAACTCGTGCTTGAATAGCTCATCCAGCCAAGCGTTCAGAGCCGCAATCTCCTCATAGTACCTCTCGTGTGCGTTTCCTGCAGTGCTGTTGGCTGAGAATGACGCAGATGGCATCATGACCTGAGCCCCCCCCCACATGAGTTCCACACAGATAATCATATAAAAAATAAGCAGGACACTTACGTGGTTGGGATGTCCTACCTGGGGCCAGCAATCAACACAGTGTAAGACCCCGCAGTGCTCAGGTCGCAATTTGCCTTCACCTTTCCAGCCCCGGTGAACATTGTAGTGTGAACTCTGCAAAGATCGATCCACAGCTCCATGCCTCCAATCACCGCTATCAGGATGTTCAAGGGGGACAAGACTGAGAAGTGATTGAGTGCCATGCAAAGCTTGATGAAGGAAGCGTTTCTGGGCAGAGAAATTTGATCTAAACGTTCAGCAGCAAATCTGAAAACTTACCGGAATCATGTGATTGTGCCCCGGGCTAGCATCAAGGAGTCCAGGGTAACCAATTCCCGAACTCCTGTGGTGCTGAAGACACCCCAATTTTTCGCAATTAGATCTTCTGGCGAGGCATACTGGAACAAACTGAGCAACTTGACTCCATTGACATCAAAGACTTGGGTGCTATACGGATTCGGGAGTATATCCGCAAAGACGCTCTCCCTTTCAGCCCCAACAGCCTCCATGAAATCCTGGTATTTCTTCCGCGAGGATTTTTGAACTCCGAGATAGCTACTTCTTTGCTCTTCAAAAAACTGGAGGGGGTGGGGTGATACATATTCAAGGATCTCAGAGTTGTATTGTTTGAGTACTTTCTGGGCTGTAGATCTTGCATCTTTCATAGTATGAGCAACACGGAAGGATTCCAGCAGAAGAGGTGTCAGAATATTGGCTAGCTGAAAAAGCTGCATGCGGGCAGGATAAAACTTTAGATTTATCCTTCAAGTTCAACGCAACAAAAGAAACTTACAATACCGTTGTACTTGGCCATGGGGGAAAAGTCAAAATCTTTTTTGGGGGTGATGAGCCCAGGAATGATAGTGGCAAGGTTCTCAATGCCGTCCAAACCGACAAAGAGAGGCAAGGAAGTGTCGTCATCAGTAGTATCCGTTGGGTTGGGACAAGTCCTGAGCTGAGAGCAAACAGGGGGCATGTCTAATGGAAGCAAGAGAGGGAGCCAACAATGGGGGGTGATGGTGGTTGCTAAAGAAGAAGAGCAGATTAAAGTTTTTCTCGAGCACATGGTCACGTGCCTGAAGAGTTACACAGCAAGCGCTTAAATGCCATTGATGTGATTATTTTGCGCTCATGCGTGAAATCATCCAAAGTACGACTTTCTAAGTTAGGAAAGTATACTTGAGAGCTGAGACAAGCCCTAGTCGTCAGCTAACAAGCTAGGCAACTATGTATGCAATTAATCAAGGATTGGACCATGTGTCCTAACTATGTTTACCTTGGTCAATGGTAAACCATACACATCTTCGTATAGATGGCTTATGAGAACTTGGTCCTAACTCTCGAAAGTTAGCAGACTCACCCATAAACCGCCAAGGGTCTCATATATGAGCTAGTTACTTGCTTTGTATCAAGGGATCGAAGACCTGCGAGGCTATTTAACACGTGGCACTTATTCCAGTGGCTCTTATCAAGTCCTAACTTGGTTTCACCCGAAATGTTAATTCGATGATACTGAGTACTTGTACCAAATGGAACGAAAGGTCAAAGATATGAAATGACATGATATGATATGACTTAAGTGTCGATATATGCGACATACATTAAAAGATATGTAATGAGAAGCTAGGATACTTCGGAACTCAACGGAGGAATTGTTGAGAGTACGTCTAAGTACGTCGGAAGAGCTAGGCCGTAGTTCACAAGGACCGGTACCGACATTCCAATGCCAGATCAGTTATGACTCGTGTTACCATGCGGAACTAGAAGCTGGAGTATATCCAAAGGTTAAAAGAATTATCAGGACACTCTAACTCAACTCTGGACAAGTTAGCCGATCCGTTTAACCATCCAATTCATCGGACCTCTTACTTGAAATGGAAGGATCCTACGAAAACCAGTTAGGAAGGACTATCCAGGTGGTTGGTTTACATGGAAGTGGAATTGGAGTCGACGTTTCAGCATTTTCTTGAATATTATTTTGAGTTTGAGGATTTTAGTATTATTTATTATTTTACGGTATATATACTCCGCACGTATGTATCCTAACTTTAGATTACCCAGTGCGGATCTCACCTTATATTATATTTTGCTCAGTATCTGCCAGAGTGGGCGTCTGAGAAGTGCAAACCAGCGGGAAAACTCCTGTGTAGCCAATAAGAAAAGAAAAGTTACAAAATTTGCCCGGTCAAGGTTGTGGTGAACTAGACCATGTATCTACCAAAAGTTGTCCTATCTTTGTTGGGAAGTTGAGGCCTTGCCCCCCTTCGTTGATCTATCCAAAGTCCATACGAGGAAGTTGAGCCCTAGCCCCTTCGTCACTGGCACAAGTCCGTTTTGAGTTCAGTTTAAGTCAGAAAGGCCAGTGCGCCCCTACTTCGACTAAAAGCAATCCAAAGTTATATAAAAACCTAGTTAGGCTACATCGTAGTCGAACGTCAAAGCAGTTGAGCCCTAGCTCCTGTGGATAAAGAGAACATAAAAGTGATAGATTCTTGCGGAACCCGCGTAACCTTTGACAAGCACACTCGCACCTAATATAAATTTGATAAGGCGGAACCTTTCCTAACTTACCTAAACACATTTTGGGTTTAGATTTGGTTTTGGGTTGTGGTAGTTGTGATCCCACGCACTGCGCGTTATCTGGAGCCCACCGCGAGGGGTTCTAAAAAGAATCTATAGGCCTAAAAGCCACAAAAACCCTTTGTACGTTGCAAAAACAAGATAGGCGAACCATCGTCAAAGCGTAACACTCAGAATTCATCTCGAGTTCAAATCGTTGACTTTGGGAAGTTAGATCGCGTCGAAGCACGTCAAAGAAAAGCAAAATCAGTGAACCTTTTGTCAGATAACAGAGGGCAAACTCGTAAAGCAAAAGAAAAAGCAACAGTAGACGAACCAGAAGGTCCTTCTATTGGAGCATACCCAAAATCTCCTGCTGTACGTTTGGCATCTCAAGACGACGACGACCAGTTTAGAGAACAACCAGAATCACCTTTAACACCGATTGGTGAAAGTCCTAACTCTAATAACGAGCAAGGACCGAATCCTTTCAACTTTGAATCAATCAATCTCGCCTCTACACAAACCCCAACACTTTCTTTCGACTATCCGTCTATTTTCTCGTCTTGGTTTCAGTCTTCCTTTCCAAATCTCAATCTCTTGCATTCTACCTTGTCTACTTCTCATCCTATCTTATTATCATTGACAAACATGTCAAATCGAAACAATATTCCTCAGATCGGGTTACCAACCCTTTCGAATGATGCGGTAACACAGTCGGCTGCTGCAGCCGAAAAGTTACCAAAGTTATACAAAACCCCTCCTTGAATATCGAAGACCCAGTCGGAGTTATTCAATGGTTTGAGGCAGCAGAATGGATCTTTGATTCGAACGGCATTACGTCGGATGATGCGAAGTTAAAACTAGCTCTGGATTGGAGTACATATCCAACCAGAAAGCTATTTATGGGCATGAAGAGTGTTAGGACACCTAATTACGATGAATTCGTAAAAGAGGTCCGGAATATTCTTCCTGAAGAAATGCTAGATGGTCAATGTACGAGTTAGACCGAATTGTCAACAAATACGAACCACTGAGTATAAGGCAGAAAGCCGAGTTTCAACTTTATAACGTTCTGTTTGTAACAGAATGTGAAAAGTTAATGACGGATCAACCCATCCTAGCTAATAGGGATGCGGTACGCACCTACTTGAAGGTATTCGAAGAGAGTACTCGAAGTATGGTGTTTGATCAAGTTAGGAGGGATGTAAAACCGGCAACGATCGGTAATCGAAGAAAAGAGGATCCTATTACGCTTAAAGAAGCTGTAGCGGCAGCGGAAAAGGTCTTCTCATTGTCGAACTACGAATCTATATACGGCCTAACTTCCGTAAGGTCGTCGGGTATTGGTTCTACCAACCCAGAATCGTATAGGCGAAGCCAAATAGCCTATCCACTCACGTCGGGTCTACCTGCCCAGTCGAACTTTGACTATCTTAAAAGTGTCAGAAAGATTAAGCAGGAGAACGATGTTGAAGGAGGCATTTCAGATTTGTGGAAGTCCGCTTTCAAAGATAGTGTTAATGAGAAAGAGAAGTTAGAGCTCGAAAAAGAGCGTCTAGCATCTCAACAGGATGTCAATGAAGCATGGCTAAAGGAAATGCGTCAAATGACATTAAAAGTTGGCGAAGGTCTTAGTACGGTAGCCTCTCTAGTTGGAGCAGCTGTTTCACAACAGCAGCATAACTTAGAAGGGAATCAGAATCGGTACGGATTTAATCAATCCGGACCCTCTGGACCAAGTGCTTGATATGGGAACACATATTCAAACACTGGGCCTTGCCAAATGCTTTGTTTCATGTGTAGAGCAAAGGATCACTTGTTAGCAGCGTGTCCTATCTATCAGGATTACGTTAAAAGAGGATGGTTAGTTCCAGAAGGCAACGGTTCTACTCGTATGAAATTGCGGGATGAAGTTAGGATGCCTCGGGATGACAAAAATACCCCTCATTACAAATTAATCAAAGATATAGCTAAGTCCCGAGGTTGGGGCAAGGCTGAATCTTACTTTGCAAATATGGTTGATGAAGAAGAAGACAAAATGAATCGTCAACTTGATCCTGAAGATCAGGTACAAGTCCTCCTACGTGAACTAGCTGAGGCCAAAAATGCAATGCTGCAGATGAACCAACAAAGGCCATCTGAGGAAGTTAGGCGGTTCAATGATAGATCATATCCGGATCATTCACAAAATACTGACCGACCTAACTTGGGAAAAAACTATTAGACTCAATGAAGGAGCCTAGATCTGGTCGTGGGATCTACCAAATTGGAAGAAACCATACTAGCTTGTTTGTGCAGGCACCGGAGAGTTCTTTCAGCAAAAATCCCAATAATACAAATAATGATTGGAGGGGACCACCTCCGGGACCTCTGAAATCAGCGTTTAAAAAGAAAGTCGCGTTTGATGGTGTACTTATGCCTCCAAGAGATAGATTTGATGGTATTCCTAACCGGAATTTCTGTCGAACTAGGGACACAAGTACGGAGATTGAAAGTGAGCCAACGGAGAAAGTTAGGACGGAAATAGTATCAAAGGAACAGCCTAGTGCTGGTTATGGGGACATCAGACCGTCTCCTGCCACTGCGAAGCGACCTTTTGACGATGTCCGACCTATCACCTTCCGGCCACCACCTGAGACAGATGTACGGAACCGTCGTTCTGAAGTACCTAACTCTCAGGCACTGGATCAATCTCACCCATCCCCTATGTCAAATGAAAGAGAAAAATTGAAACAACCTAGCTATCGAGTTAGGAACAAATTGTTTAAGGATGGTTTAGCAGAAGAAGTAGCTACCAAAGTTTTGGAGGGCACCGTTCAGCTATCCATCGAAGAGATGCTAGGAATTTCTTCGTTAGTGAAGAAGATTCTGGAAAGGAAACTCAAGAATCGACGAGTTGAGCCTAAACGGGGAAAGTCAGCGTATGTAGCTGTCCTAACTGATAATGGCAAAACCCAGATTCCGGAGATGCCCACAGGAGTATTAATGCGTGGTAATTATATCGACATTGATGACCTAGCTCTCGCACCAGAGATCATGTTTGAGTATCTGTCCGAAGAAAGGGACGGAATGCCTGCAGGATCTTGGGTACAAAAAGATGTGGTAGAATGTTTTCATAATGACCTACCCATCGACGACGAGAGACGCGATATGATTGTTGTAGCGGGAAACAGCAAAGGACTACGATCAATTGCGGCTCAAATCAATCACAGAAACGAAATTGTTGAAGGAATCTTAGATTCTGGATCACAGATTGTTTCGATTGACCGTTTAGTGGCTACTCAGTTGGGCCTAACCTGGGACCCCAACGTAACTCTTCAAATGCAGGATTCACATGGAGGGTTGGGTAGAACTGAGGGTTTAGCTAGGAACGTCCCATTTACATTTGGTGACCTTACTATCTACCTACAGTTGCACGTTCAAAATCGTGCACCATATATGTTACTTATGGGAAGACCATTTGATGCGCTGACCAAAAGCAACGTTAAAACCTTTGCAAACGGTGATACGGAACTCACAATCACTTGTCCTAACTCTAAACGGCAATGTGTAGTTTCTACGTTTGCTCGTGGCAAGTTAGCCAACGTTATGAAAGTGGATACTTCGAGATATGAGGTGCCTAACTATAAAAAACTGCCTACACCTGAAGAGCCATCAAAGGCAGAGCCAGATGGAAATTTTCGAACCTCGAAGATCTGACTAGCAATCAGGGAGAGGAGGAAGTCGCTATTGGGTTCCATTTCGATGAGCAGGGCAAACTAGAGGTGGATGGTTGGCGCCAATCCGAAGGAAAACAATTTACGAGGTTGGAACTTGTGGAGTCGTACTGGTTAGCATCTGAAGAACAAGTCTGAAAGGAATGTATGGATGGTGCGGCCATAGAATCATACTTGCAAAAGTTAGGAACGGTGTGGAACGCAACAGCGTCACATCAGACCTACATGCAAACTGTCAAACAGGAACGAGATGTTCCTATCAATAAGAAAGTAATGGAAAATAATGAAGAAACAAATTTTACGCTATATGATACATTTATGATATTTGAGGCAGACGATCCAAATCTGTCCTATCTTAGGAAAAGTGAAGAGAAACTCCGGATTTCATGGAAATCTCTTAAACGATTAGCTCGACAACCTGTTCCAGGGAAGAAAGCTTTTAGAGACCCGTCGGTGTACATTCCTAGAAAGACCAAACCGGGACAGTGTCAAAAGTACGAGTTAATAAGAGTTTATGGGTCAAAAAAGTACAAACCCGTCGCTCTTAAAGTTAGGCCAGTGAAAGCTGAATTACCTGGAGAATTTCGGATAAAAAGGCATATCACTGGCGAGCCATTGAAGGATATGCCTGAGTTACCTATCAATCCTCCAGCCTTCGTACCAACAGGACGATACACACAGGAGAGAATGGAAGCTTTGGACAAATCTCACGATGATGGTTTCTTATAGCCTGAAGAGAGGAAGCTCATGCACGAATTTATGAGACTTCAAGAAAAGGCATTTGCGTGGTGTCCAGAAGAAGGAGGAACGTTTAAACAAGAGTTCTTCCCTCCAGTTAGGATACCAACTCAAGCACACAAACCATGGGTGGAAAGAAATATTCCTATCCCCCCTGGAATTTATGCCGATGTGTGCAAAATTATTAAAGATAAAATAGATGCAGGAATTTACAAACCATCAAACGCTAGTTATCGTTCTAAGTGGTTCTGTGTCCTGAAGAAAGATGGAAAGTCACTTAGGCTAGTACACAGCCTTGAACCGCTGAATAACAAGAATTGATTGAAAAACGATTCTGGTGGCCAGAGGTAGCAAAGGACGTACACTGGTATGTTTCTTCGTGTGTACCATGTCAAAACCGGCAGATGCGTTTAATCAAAATGCCTCCTAACTGGACACACACACCGTCTCTATTCCAAAAGATACATGTCGATACGATGGTGATGTCTCCTGCAAGTAATGGATGTAAATATATAGTACATGCTCGAGATTCGTTATCATATTGGTCGGAAGCCCGTGCTCTTAGACAGGAAAATGCTAGGACACTGGGTGAATGGTTTTTCGACGATATTATATGCAGATGGGGGTGTCCTTATGAAGTTGTCACGGATAACGCACCCCAAATGAAAAATATGTTGAGCTGGTTAGAAAATAAGTACGGAATTTGAGAAATTCGCATTTCTCCTTATAATTCACAGGCCAATGGAAAGATAGAACGAGCTCACCTTGATATTCGGCAAGCTTTAGCCAAATCTACAGGGGGAGACGTATCTAAGTGGTTCTACTTCCTAAAACACATTTTATGGGCCAATCGAGTTACACCTCGTCGCGGTCTGGGATGTTCACCTTATTTCTTGGTGTCTGAACTTGAGAAAAACTTGCAGTGTACACTCTCTAATGAACAGTGTACAAACCTATACAAAACAATGTACAAAAACTCGTAGTGTACACTCCCTAATGAAAAAGTGTTCAAAACTATCCCAAAAAGTGTACAAAAACTCGTACTGTACACTCCCTCATGAAACCTTCACAAAACTATACAAAAAGTGTACAAAACTCGTAGTGTACACTCCTAATGAAATCTTCACAAAAACTATACAAAAAGTGTACAAAAACTCGTAGTGTACACTACCTAATGAAATCTTCACAAAACTATACAAAAAGTGTACAAAAACTCGTAGTGTACACTCCCTAATGAAACCTTCACAAAACTATACAACAAGTGTACAAAAACTCGTAGTGTACACTCCCTAATGAAACCTTCACAAAACTATACAACAAGTGTACAAAAACTCGTAGTGTACACTCCCTAATGAAATCTTCACAAAACTATACAAAAAGTGTACAAAAACTCGTAGTATAGACTCCCTAATGAAAAGTGTTCAAAAGTATACAAAAAGTGTACAAAACCTCGTACTGTACACTCCCTAATGAAAAGTGTTCAAAACTATACAAAAAAGTGTACAAAAACTCGTACTGTACACTCCCTAATGAAACCTTCACAAAACTATACAAAAAGTGTACAAAAACTCGTAGTGTACACTCCCTAATGAAACCTTCACAAAACTATACAACAAGTGTACAAAAACTCGTAGTGTACACTCCCTAATGAAATCTTCACAAAACTATACAAAAAGTGTACAAAAACTCGTAGTATAGACTCCCTAATGAAAAGTGTTCAAAAGTATACAAAAAGTGTACAAAACCTCGTACTGTACACTCCCTAATGAAAAAGTGTTCAAAATACTATACAAAAAGTGTACAAAAAACTCGTACTGTACACTCCCTAATGAACCTT
>JAACJN010000403.1:0-32687 GCA_013368555.1 Collybiopsis confluens
CAAGCTCGTTGGCGGTCTTCTTTGAGTTAGGGAGGTAGAGTTTGGCGGGAGACATGGGGGAAGAAAAAAAGACTGACTTGGTCGAAATTTTCAACCGAGTCAGGCTTTATAATATCTTCGAACCCTAACCCATACCCATCATGATCGATGATGATGATATAACCATGACAGATCCCGTGCTTCTAAAGAAGCAATATCGCAAGGAGCAGTATTATAACTGCTCTTTGAAGGGAAATGAGATGCCAAAGTGGCTAATACAGTCGGTTAGAAATCGGTTCGGCGATCAAATTGATTGACGAACCAATTTGATTGATACAAGTCTCGGGATCAAAGCGAGTAATATGTAGCAGGCCGGACTCGGCAAGATATGATAAGAGATAGCACAGAAATGTAAAAGCGTGTTAAGTTCCTCTTTAATAGTGTTAGGCACTTAGAGGTGGATGAGCAGAGTTGAACCCAGAGTTAGGCTATGACCGGGGACGGTCAGAACTTTTAGTTTGGGGGAGATGATGCGATTAATTTGCGTTCATGCGTGAAATCATCCAAAGTACGACTTTCTAAGTTAAGAAAGTATACTGAGAGCTGAGACGAGCCCTAGTCGTCAGCTAACAAGCTAGCAACTATGTATGCGATTAATCGAGGATTGGACCAGGCGTCCTAACTATGTTTACCTGGGTCGATGGTAAACCATACACATCTTTGTATAGATGGCTTATGAGAACTTGGTCCTAACTCTCGAAAGTTAGCAGACTCACCCATAAACCGCCAAGGGTCTCATATATGAGCTAGTTACTTGCTTCGTATCAAGGATCGAAAGACCTGCGAGGCTATTTAACACGTGGCACTTATTCCAGTGGCTCTTATCGAGTCCTAACTTGGTTTCACCCGAAATGTTATTCGATGATACTGAGTACTTGTACCAAATGGAACGAAAAGCCAAAAGATATGAAATGACATGATATGATACGACTTAAGTGTCGATATATGCGACATACATTAAAAGAAATGTAATGAGAAGCTAGGATACTTCGGCACTCAACGGAAGGAATGTTGAGAGTACGTCCAAGTACGTTGGGCGAGCTAGGCCATAGTTCACAGGACCGGTACCGACATTCCGATGCCAGATCAGTTATGACCGTGTTACCATGCGGAACTAGAAGCTGGAGTATATCCAAAGGTTAAAAGAATTATCAAGGCACTCTAAAACCAACTCTGGACAAGTTAGCGATCCGTTTAACCATCGCATCCGTCGGACCTTTTACTCGAAATGGAAGAATCCTACGAAAACTAGTTAGGAAGGACTATCCAGGTGATCGGTTTACCTGGAGTGGAATTGGGGTCGACGTTTCAACATTTTCTTGAATATTGTTTGGAGTTTGAGGATTTTAATATTATTTATTATTTTTACGGTATATATACTCCGCACGTATGTATCCTAACGGAGATTACCCAGTGCGGATCTCACCTTATATTATATTTTGCTCAGTATCTGCCGGAGTGGGCGTCTGAGAAGTGCAAACCAGCGGGAAAACTCCTGTGTAGCCAATAAGAAAAGAAAAGTTACGAAATTTGCCCGGTCAAGGTTGTGGTGAACTAGACCGCGTATCTACCAAAAAGTTGTCCTATCTTCGTTGGGAAGTTGAGCCCTTGCCCCCCTTCGTTGATCTATCCAAAAGTCCATACGAGGAAGTTGAGCCCTAGCCCCTTCGTCACTGGCACAAGTCCGTTTCGAGTTTAGTTTAAGTTAGAAAGGCCAGTGCGCCCTACTTCGACTAAAAGCGATACAAAGTTATATAAAAACCTAGTTAGGCTACATCGTAGTCGAGCGTCGAAGCAGTTGAGCCCTAGCTCCTGTGGACAAAGAAAACCTAAAAAGCGATAGATTCTTGCGGAACCCGCGTAACCTTTGACAAGCACACTCGCACCTTTATAAAATTTGATAAGGCGGAACCTGTCCTAACTTACCTAAATACATTTTGGGTTTAGTTTTGGTTTTGGGTTGTGGTAGTAGTGATCCCACGCACTGCGCGTTATCGTAGTTGGAAATGTTTGCAATTGTAAAGGTAATGTGAACTGTTAATGCTCTGAACTTTAGATTAACTGTAGTTCCACAGTTGATCTTTGAACGTGAACCTTGTATGCAAGATGTAGAGGTAAGGGTTCTTGGATCCACTGTTTCTGAACCTTAAGTTGATCAGCAAGTTGTGTAGACATAAAGTCACCAATAGAGCCACTATCAATTAGGGCTCGAACAGGTCGGCCGTTAACTTGCGCAACCACCACAATTGGTCGAGGTACCAATTTACCAACTTCTTTCACTTTACTTGGCTCAGTGGTATTTCTAACAAAACATCTGAAACCGAGCCAGGGATGATATTATATCAAGCCTTTCTAGGCCTCGGCTCTTCCGTCCCCCAGTCAGATCTACTGAGTAGCCGGTTACTTGCTCAATGATCACAGCCGGGGCTATCACATTGAACGTGGGAAACCATGCGTCTATCCCATGGTCAAACAACATTGCCATTTCTAGGACTCGAACTCGACCCTCTTCCCACCAAGGTTCATTACGTAAGCTCGGATTTCAGATGTTTTGTTAGAAATACCACTGAGCCAAGTAACCGGTTACTTGGCTCAGTGGTATTTCTAACAAAACATCTGAAACCGAGCCAGGGATGATATTATATCAAGCCCTTTCTAGGCCTCGGCTCTTCCGTCCCCAGTCAGATCTACTGAGTAGCCGGTTACTTGCTCAATGGTCACAGCCGGGGCTATCACATTGAACGTGGGAAACCATGCCGTCTATCCCCATGGTCAAACAATATTGCCATTTCTAGGACTCGAACTCGCACCCTCTTCCCACCAAGGTTCATTACGTAAGCTCGGATTTCAGATGTTTTGTTAGAAATACCACTGAGCCAAGTAACAGGTTACTTGGCTCAATGGTATTTCTAACAAAACATCTGAAACCGAGCCAGGATGATATTATATCAAGCCCTTTCTAGCCTCGGCTCTTCCGTCCCCCAGTCAGATCTACTGAGTAACCGGTTACTTGGCTCAATGGTATTTCTAACAAAACATCTGAAATCCGAGCTTACGTAATGAACCTTGGTGGGAAGAGGGTGCGAGTTCGAGTCCTAGAAATGGCAATGTTGTTTGACCATGGGGATAGACGGCATGGTTTCCCACGTTCAATGTGATAGCCCGGCTGTGATCATTGAGCAAGTAACCGGCTACTCAGTAGATCTGACTGGGGGACGGAAGAGCCGAGGCCTAGAAAGGGCTTGATATAATATCATCCCTGGCTCGGTTTCAGATGTTTTGTTAGAAATACCATTGAGCCAAGTAACCGGGTACTCAGTAGATCTGACTGGGGGACGGAAGAGCCGAGGCCTAGAAAGGGCTTGAATAATATCATCCCTGGCTCGGTTTCAGATGTTTTGTTAGAAATACCATTGAGCCAAGTAAAGATGTTTTGTTAGAAATACCATTGAGCCAAGTAACCGGTTACTTGGCTCAGTGGTATTTCTAACAGTCTTCACGTTTTTACAAAAGGACAATACGATGGGTTCAAATTATTGTTGGTGATAAGGTGGGAAGGGTAAGGCAGAGGAGAAGGTCCAAAAAGGTATAATAAATTTTGTCCTTTACCCTTTCAACGAGGAACAGGAAATAAATTATCCTGCCTTATTTTTGTTCAGCCCTTAGCTTCGTCGACCTCTTTTCAATCTGTTGCCCACTCCGTATGCCCGCTTGCACAAGTTCTGGCTGAATATCTCTGTCTTTTGTATGTTTCAACGTGAAACCTTTGCTTGTTCATCCACATCATTTTTTATAAGATTCATCACGTTTTCCCGTCAGAGCCTAAGTTTGGTTGTGGAAAGTATCAGACTCAACTTTGAGTCATCACAATCTATTCGTTACTCTCTTGACTGGGATAGATAGGTAGACTCTCCTAGCTGACATCTGCATCAATTTAAATTAAAGGATCGGACATGTCGAGAGTATCTGGCATTAGTAAGAACTTGTATCACAAATTTGCACTCCAGCGTTCTCTTTGCTACCAATTTTGTTGAGATTTGTACGGACAGCCTCAAGCCAGGGATACAACTTTACAATACTGAGACAGACTATGCAATTAAACACTTCTTAGAGATGACAGAGTCGTGTATCAATGAGCTTTCTGGCATAAGTAACACGTTCTGGAATCTGAATCAGAATAGCACATTCAACGTGAAGCGAACATGAACATGATTATAAATTAGTACCAATTACTCACTGAGTCCCAAATCAGTTTATAGTTTGAGCTTTATGGCGAGCGCGTTTTTGAGCAGGTACAGAGGATGATGGCGATGATGAGCTTTCGTCCCTGGGGCCGTAACCTCCTCGTAGGGAAGGATCAGGAAAGGGAAGATCCGACTTATCAACTGGTGACGGTTTAGAATCTTCGAAATCTTGCCCATAGCGGTCCTCTTTGTTTTTTGCTATCCTGTTGGAGTAGTGTGTACGCACTAGGGTGTGCCACTCATCCTGTGAAATGTCAGATTTTTGAATTAGTAATATAATAGTGCTCTAACCCTTTCCGATTTGGTGACAGGTGAGGTCCAGTCTTTTGGAACTGTCATCCAACATGGCTGCAGCTCAAACCCAATTTTCTGCAGGGTAAGATCTAGAGCGTGGAGGAAAAGGGGGGTTGAATCGGTCAAACGGTTCACCCAAGAGAATAGGCTGGTTGAGGGCAACCACAAATGGTAGGATATCTGATGGAAGCTCTTTTTCATCGAGGTATGCGATTGGACTCGGCTCCCGCTTTCGTTTGCGATCTCTCCCCGGACTCGGAGTATTGAGCTTGCTCAATCTTTCGAGTTCGAGGGCTTTCTCCTCGCACTCTTTGTTGAAAAGTAGGAGAGAAAAAAAGTACCCGATCTGCATGAATGCATAATGCTCAGTAGTATCAAAGGCCTCGAAAGCGCGCCTGGCTTGTTGACGAAGCTGCCATAGATTTTGTGCAAAAGCTCTGACTGCGTTATCTTCAGCGGAACCTGCCCTGCGCCAATCTTGAGCATCTCCCGGTTGAAGAATCAGGCTCTTGTTCTCAACGGAGAATGCTGGAGTGACCTTTCTATTCTCTGGATCATATGTGAGAGCAGAACCATCAGGAGTGGATGTACCCGTAACGCCGATGAAGTCGATCTGATTATAGGATTCCAAGGTGAGTCGAGCCCATGACTGGTCCTTATTCTTGAAGCGAGCAGCTGTACAAAGATCTGTTATCCAGCGCGAACTCAAACCGTAGCTGCGGGATTCATCCTTGGATGAACTCATGGCGAACTGAGCGGTTTGCTCTATTCGCTCGAAAGCGGTTTCTCGATCGTAGAGAATGACCTGTATGATTGAATAATGTATATATATACTTCCGAGAGGAAAACCAAGTACAGCGCACCGAAGGATCATGATAGGCTTTCTCTCGACAATTCTCGTCCATCAACGTTGAAGATGTGTGGAATCAACCCGCTTGGCCCAATCCGGCCCGGTTTATACGCGCTTGAACCATGTGACTCCAACTATTCTTGATACCAAACAACCATGTCAACCCCCTCGGAAACTGCTCGACTGCGAGTGTACGCGCTTGCTCGCGAATATGACTCTCGGAAAAAATCTGCTTGCAAGAATCCTTCCTCTATGACCAGAGTAAGTCTCTTCCAAACTCTTAACGCCAGTCTACACGCTAACCTTTTGTAGGCGGAAAGCCCGGATTCTTTGCTTGGCCTTCCTACGACAAAAGAGCTTCCAAATGCTTTCAAAATCGATGAAGATGCTCTTCGGCGTTATCCATGGTACCGCAAACCTCCGCTGATTCATTATGGATTTGGGATCGACTACGAAGACCTCATTAATTATCACGAGGCGCACCAGCTACGACTTCCTTCTGAAGAACTCAGTAGAGGCACATTCGTTGCATCTATCGAAAATTCTGCGCTCAGAGACCTTCGATCCCGCTGCAGATTCCATGATCTCGACATTCTTCCCCGTCGGTGAAACACATCGGTTATGAACTGGTCTTGTCGCTTTACGACAGTCATACCATCGATGAACGAGAGCTAGCTGACGAGGAAGAGGAGGATCTTGTGAAGGTCATACAGGGAGAGCTGCCGGTGACGAAGAAGCAGTCTCTTCGATGGTTTTACCCTATATGCCAGTGATGGACGGTTCTGGTGAGCTGGGCTTCTATCACCCACCTTCTGGTGCTAATTCGAGCTTTAATTAGTTCTTATCAGTGTTGGACATGTCATTGACGATGTCAAACAGTCAATGACATTTGACGTGCCGCCAATGTTACACAGTCAATGACGATGACATTTGACAGCACCCTGGGAATGCTCGGCAGCACTCGGCACGTTGACAGTTTGATGACGTTCCTCAGTGTGAACCGCTGCGGTCGCCGGATCGTCCGGAATCGCTTCTCTGGGACTCGGCTAATTTTAATAACCGAAAGTCACTCGTCAAGTCATTTGACGAAGTTGTGATGACTATGATCGTCCTCCGAGTCTTCTTCTTTACCCCCACCCATCGGCTGCAAGACCTCGAGACCAGGTCCTTCTTCCCCTCGAAGTCCAGATCCTCGAGGTTCTAGATTACTCCCTTGTACCACGGAAATCTTATCCGATGTTGCCGTATGTATTCTTCCTTGATGTGTCAGAGACTCGCTGGCAGGTTTGTTTTTTCGTTCAAGTATCCAATCAAGTCCATCCATGTCTGTCAATGCGGCGTCGGCGTTTAGGGCGATACTGTGGTCAAAGCAAGTTCAGCTGATACCACCCGGAACGAGGACGCGGTGTAATATCGTTAGATGGGCTCTGTCAATGAGAGACCAGTAAGTGGTCAGTCGTTCCATTTTTAATTATGACCCCCCTCTTACTGTCAAGCCCGGCGGTAGTGCTAACACTAGTCGGTCGATTTGAGCAATCTCACCTTCTCGGCCCAGCGCAACTTGAAAGGTGCATAGTTTTTTTGTCAAGCGTCTTTTATTCGCGCTTGATTTGCTTTGACGGATACGGACCGTACTGCAACGAGCAAGATTCATATAGCAAAAGCATATGGAACTCGTGAATAGGAGAAACATACTTACGAGCAAGCCAGATATTACTGCAAACAGGTCAGTCCACTTTTCTACTCTAAAGCTATAAGCTCGTTGACCACTCCATGTATCAAAATATCTGACACGACTCATGAATACCATGCTCACCTTCATCTAACACGATTCGTACGATCTGCTTGCGGCCGTCCATGAAACAATTTATCCCCTTCAAAGACCTCACCGGTGATTCTGAAGTAGTACCATTCGTATGGTCAGCCTTGACAAGGCGCATCCGAACTTATAAAGCTGTACCTTGTCCTTCGGCCCGGGAGCTTCCGTATGCTGTCGATCACGATGCCGAACAGATAATCAACAAACTTTGAGAACTACTGGACAGATGAGTATGAAGGATCAATGTTTGAGGCAGTGTAGCATCGCACTGCTGGCCCGTACTTACTAAAGCGAGTAAGGCTGGATTTGTTCAAAGTACGACGAAAGAGTGAAATTTAGGCCGATTTACCAATTCTCGATGAGATATGTAGGAATCGTAGAGGTTGAAGAAAATATACAGACCTCGCACCTATGTTGTGCAACGCTTGATGTGAGTCGCCGCGAACTTTACAGCCTGATCAGATGGAACAAGCAAGTCCGTGCA
This sequence comes from Collybiopsis confluens, assembly GCA_013368555.1. Classification (NCBI taxonomy): domain Eukaryota; kingdom Fungi; phylum Basidiomycota; class Agaricomycetes; order Agaricales; family Omphalotaceae; genus Collybiopsis; species Collybiopsis confluens. The sequence goes on from JAACJN010000403.1 coordinate 7,731, forward strand.
AGGAAACGAAATTACCGCCCGAATGGTGACCCCCGTACACTCTCCTCGTCTTCGAGGCTTCAGAGGCCATACCCCCCCTGTGGGGCAATCAATCACTGTGGAGTCTGACCGAATGGGTCGAGTACATGTATACGAGTTCATAGTTACAATTCGAGGGCAGTCTTTAGAGCTAAGGCCATCGGATCGTGGACAACTACATCGGCCGAGCTCACTTCGGTCGAAAAAAAAACAACCAGCGAAATTGCGCGCGTGCAATCGACGAGGCAATTACCAAAGTTTCAAGCTTTGGTTTATGGGTTTGGTAAACGTTGACAGCACAAGGGGTATTCATCCAGGAGATGTCGTAGATACTAACGCACCTCAATAGTCGTGCTCTGCAGATATGTTGGAGGATCGGAGCTAATCCGCCTGACGGCCTTTTATATGATGACAACGGTCATCTACCACATCCTCATAATGCCTACATGTCCTTCAGAAAACCAGCAAGCGATTGACCAGAGCGATTTTTGGAGTACAAACTGGGATGCGCATCGTATTGGATGGGCCGTAGCTGGTGGATGCGCAGCAGCGGTGACTTTCACAAAAAAAATCGCTCGGAGAAGCACGTGCCAAATCGTGTCATCCAGAATCATGTGATGGCGCCCCGGGGCGAAGAGTGATTACCGTAACTCAACATTGAGCCAACACCATCGCGTCAGGAGGGCGCAGCCCGAGCATGCGGGAAAACCTAATCAGCAGCTGCGAAGACTAGGTCAGGGGCCTAGAACCCACGTTGGTGCCTTTGCAACGAGAAATGCAAATTTGCTGTATTCAATCTATCCTTATCCCGGTTTTTTGACCTCTTAAATCATCACCCATCGCATTCTTGTTCGGACCACACATCCTTATTCGATCTCAAACGTGGGTTCATCTTACCGAGGTCCAGGCTGTAAAACTTTACGGAGCGCCAGCGCTCAAGCCTCTTTCTTTCTTAACATGGCCGACGATTCCAGCATTATTCGCCCAAAAAATGTGCTAGTTATCGGTGGGGGCTCCGCCGGTCTTGTTACTCTCAGAAACCTCGTTGAGAGAGGCCAGTTTCAGCGCGTCGAGCTGGTGGAGCGAAGAGATGATGTCGGGGGTGTTTGGTAAGCTTTCGTTTCACCTCTGACGACCCGCCAAAAAAAAAAAAAAGACTCAGAAAAAATGGTCAGGTATCAAAACGAACCCTTAATCGCGTCTGAAAATGGGACATTAATCAACAAACCCAGTGGCCGTCCCCCGCATACCCAGGTCTAGTGGGCAATGTCCTCCCCCGATTCCTCTCATTTTCCGAATTCCCATTTCCACCTACCCCGGATCATCCTCATCAGCCATTTCCAACTCTGATTGAGACGTACGAATACCTGCGTAACTTTGCAAAACCGTACCTCTCCGGAGGGCTCGTACGCCTCAACAGCGAAGTATTACGAGTAGAGGAACTTCCGCTTAACAAAGGCTGGAAGATCCGGATAAGAGATTGGTCCGCGTGCGAGACTAACGAAGGGATACCGCTAGACTCGGAAGAGATTTGGGATGCTGTGGTGGTTTGCGCTGGATACTACGATAAGCCTAATTGGCCTAATACCGAAGGTTTGGATGCGGTCAGAAAACGAGGCTTGGCGCTGCACTCCAAATGGTGGAATGGACCTGATGGGTACGAGGGCAAGGTGCTTGTTCTTCTTCTCTTCAACTCTTGGCGGTTTAATTAAAGGATACCCGTGTGTATTCCTTCTTTTTCCCCTCTCTAGAGAGCGATTGTCATCGGGAATGCAAATTCGTCCAACGATATCGCTACACAGCTCGCACCTGTCGCTCGAGCTCCTGTCTATCGAAGCATGCGGCGCCCCACACCTACGTGGTTCCCGCACCTTCCAGATGCACGAGTTGAAAACGTCGGTCCAGTCGCACGATACATTCTTCAGCCTCCTCGTGAGGCTGTGGACGGTGCAGTGAATGAAAAAGTGACGGTGGTGTTACAGAACGGGACAGAAATTAAAGATGTCGACGTAGTAATTCTGGGTACGGGGTATTGCCCGCACCCCGAATTTGTACACGTTCTCCCGATAGAAGTTGACGACGCCAACGATGTCATGGGCGCCAAGGTTTCTATTCCTATCCAAACACCCTCCCCTCCTCAAACACCTCCTCGTCACCCTTCCTCTCCATCCCGAGCTTATAGTGACCATCCTAAATCTCCCACAAGCACCGCTGTCTCTATCATGTCATATACTAATCCAGTCCTCCCCCATACTCGACGCATCCCTTTCCTCTATCAACACATCCTATATTCGTATAATCCCTCGTTGGCGTTCATAGGCACCATCCTGGCCATCACACCGTTCATCGTCTCTGACGTGGCGAGTACCTGGCTTGCGTTGGCGTGGTCGGGGCAAGTTGGGTATCCGCAGGAAGTCGAGAAAAGGCTGCAGTTTGATAGGGAGAGGGTTAAGGAAGTTGAGAGATTAGTTGAGGCGGAGAACCGAAGGAATAGTAGGGAGGGCGAGGAAGACCGAACACGAACGGGCATGGGAATAGACGATGGACAGAAATCAAATGGGATGGTGCTACCCGAAGTCGACTCTCAATCGTCACGAGCTGATCCTTCATCCTTCATTACCTACTGCTTTCTTGGGAGCGGCGGCGACGAAGGTGCCCAAGGTGGAGAAGCAGGGTACGCGAATACTCTGAGGAAGGATGTTGTTGGCGCTAGAAAAGATCTGGATGGGGTGCTGCCTGTTTGGGACGCTGAGATGATGAAAGCGAGGTGGGATATGTTCCCGACGAAATACGAGGCACTCGAGTGGGCTCGGATGCATTGCGTATAGGGAGTATTCTAGTTGTTTAATTCTTCTTGTGCTTCTTTCTTCGTTTTAGTTTGAGCCGGATGGAAGGTCAGCTGTGCTTTTTCCCTGTTTTTTTTTTTTTTTTTAGATTGAAATTATGGAGTTTCGTTGACCCCCTCGGAGGGAGGGCTGTCGGGATACAAAACTATCCAGATATCTTTCTCTTTTTTCTTGGATCGAAATATGATGGTTCTCTTTGTACGATTTACAGTAAATACTACTTGTATGATACTTTTGTGTGTTGCTCTAATTAGAAAATATGATCCGAATTCGGAACGATTACTTCCTCCATATAACCCGAAGGCGCAAGCGCCTATTGCCCAAATAGCTCAAGTACCCGTACTTCATATCCGTCCTAGTAAGAAATAGGAAGTCCCAAAGCGATGTTTAGGAGGAGTCATCGGTGCTCATTAGCTGCCGGATCAGTCCGTTGCAATTAACTCTCTATGCGTCAACTTGGCGCCAGCTGTTGGCAGTCGTACATTCATTCCTCCCCTGTTGGTTGCGCGAAGCGATGTTACAGTATTTTACGATGTCGGCACGATGCCCTGGATAACAAAATCATCAGGAAAGAAAGAAAGAAAAAAGGTCGGGCAACTTTGGACATTTTTTTTTAGATTCTTATTACGAACAAAATCGTGGTCCAAGCAAATAAGGAATTTCATTTGGAAATATGATCTACAGGGCTACAATACGGGTTCATGAACAGTATCGCTCTCGAAAGAAGAAAAAAAGGCATCCCGAAGAAAAGTATTTGACGAAAGGTGTGCAAACGTCCGAAATGTAGTAGTAAGCATTTGTCGCACGGGTTGGGGGGAGGAGGAAGAGGGAGAGGAGGAAGATTTGCGCGATACTACTTGTCGCTCATAGCTTTCGGGAAAGGAATCTTTGAACGGAACAGTCTTGTCGTCAAAAAATGAGAGCAGATAACCCTCGATGAACTCTTCCGATTCATGGCCGGTAGGGGCGGTGGTCGACCTCGAACGCTCGATGTGCAGCGAGAATGAAGATCGGCCATTCAGACCTAAAGCTGAAGGGAAGGATGAGTAGCCGTTCAACTTTGTTGAAAACAGAATGAAAATTTTTGATACTATTGAATACTCACCGACGAGGAAGTACGACGGCACGACTTTTCCATGGTCCAAGTTTTTGGAACGCAAAGTTGATACAATGAGAAAAGATGTTTGCCATGACCGTGACGATGACGAGGGGAAGTGGGAAATGTGGCTCTTCATCGTCCTCCGTCATGAGCATCTTGTTAGAAAGTCGGTGCCCGTCACGGTGGTGGGGAGGGATAGGAGGATACCATTCATTGCTGTCCTCCAAGAACTCCTCGGGGTGATGATGATGATGTACACGAACCGGACGAAGTTTTCGGTGTTCTTCGTCCTCGCAAATCTTCCTCGTTATTACTCATCTTCGGAGGCACCAAAGTCAGCATCAGTTCCGGGTAATACGTCTTTGTTCTCGTGATGGCGGTGGTGATCAGGACCATGAGGATGAACACGGGCGATCTCGAACTGGAAAGAGGCATCCCAAAGGATTTACGGAGAGCGTTATATATTTCGATGGCCTTTTGGCGGAATGCTGAGCCCGCACACCCAGGGTGAGTCTCGTTGTGACGTTCTTGTTTCATCCCAGAGGGAGGAGGACGTTGTCCAAAGACCTTGGGTTGGTTTTGGAATATGGCAGTTTATTGGTAACGCAAGGGGATTGCGTTGATCTGGACTATGAGTATCGGAAGAAAAAATGAAATGAAAAAGAAGACATGAGATTGGATGGATGAGACATAGCAAACAGGAGTCGAAACAGGAGTCGAATACGTACGGAGGCCGGCACCGGCAATAAGAGCTGCAAGCTCGTGAATATAGGTGCAAGCGAAGAGAAGCTCAGGTGACGGAGAAAGGAAGTATCCGCTGTGTCTTTGGCCAAAGCGTCTTCGTCGACCTCAAAGTATGTCGAAACTTGCTTCAAGCGGGGTTATTCGTCGCTCATGAAGTTTTTGAGTGTACCACAAGCGTAAAAACAAAGGACCAGAGATGCAAAGATTGGTGTAGATCGTGTATGTGCCACGCCCGCTGCAAGTAAGAAGTGCGATCGCTATGTATGGGGTGTTCGAGCTCCTCCGAGTGAGCTAGATGGATCACCGGAGTCAGTACAGACGATACTTCGTTACGGCAATAATATACTTACCGGACCTTACCGACGTAGTCCCAAACCACTCGGGTACCACCGTAAGTACTGCTCACCGGTGTGTTAGCTGGACACTCCGAGGGGTTGAGGCAGAGCTAGAGCTAGTGATTTTAGCTCGTGCCGAATCTCTGCCTTCACTGCATTCGCAAAGAGTATACCTTGGTCGTATATTTTGCGTGCAAGAAGGAAAGGCCGAAGACAAAGGAATTACATGTGCTATATGCGGAAAATGAAAAACTCGTGTACTGTACCAGATCGGGTTGAAGGAGTCTAACTTCATCGTCACGTCGTTCGACCGCCAAAGTGAAGGCTACGGCTGTTCGTTCTTCGTAGCGGGCCAGCTTCAATTACTGTTACACTTACCTCCTGTTCAAAAAATTCAGACGAACGCTCTCGGGTACCTAGTTCCTGCGACATGCTCGTACATAATCGCCGGTGAATGAACTGAACATGCCATCTGTACCGTTGCGACTTGTAAAAGCCCCAGGTAAGCACGTTGGGTTGCTATGTATTGAAATTTCCTTTCATGACAAGGCTGATATTGATAAAATGTTGAGAACAGATGGTAGTATGAAGTCAAGGTGGGAGCACACGGCATTCCACAAGCGAATAGGCCCGGGACTATACATGGATCGGCCTGTTATGGAGTGCGACGGCGGCTCCAGCACGGGCGGAGCTTACACGAGTTGGACCCTCAACTTTCCATCAACCATCCTTGTACCTCAACCACCATCATCTCCCTCTGCATTACTCACCCTTTTTAACAACCTTTTTGAGAACAAAAAAACTCTTGAACAAACATGGCACCATCTCGAACCGCTTCTTCGCCAACCAATGGCCACGCTCCTATCGACGTCGCCAGCTTGAAGGCTGCACAGGCGACCAGGTCTGGGACAGCACGAATTAGTTCTGCGGATGTGATCCATATGGAAAACGAACACGGTGCTCACAAGTAGGTGTTAAAAGGAAATCAGGCGCTGCCGCTGTTCTCCTTTTTATACACTATGCCAGCGTTCATTTTACTGATCCGAGTCAATTTCGCTATTAGTTATCATCCTTTGCCAGTAGTATTCGAGCGGGCCCAGGGAGCCAAGTGAGTGCTTTATGCTACTGACTACCAACAGCCCGCCAATTCATTTGATGTCTCTCCAGAGTGTGGGATCCCGAGGGCAAAGAATACATTGACATGCTCTCAGCTTATTCGTGAGTTAAGGTTATTCGCCTCATCATCATGTTACTCAATAACAAATCATAACAGAGCTGTGAATCAGGTCAGTAATATCTCCCTGTCAATCCTTTTCCATGCTCCGGACGATGTCATTTGACAAAACCTCTTTCGTTGCAAGAGATCATCGTTGTCCTTGTCACTTTGATCGGATTCCTGCGGAGGAGGCTTTTGAGAGACTCTATGGGTTACCATTCGAGTTCATCCTTTGCTTTTCTTTTACGCTCAAATCATCCTCTGACCTTGATTTTTTACAGGGTCATTGTCACCCAAGAATCACGGCAACCCTCATCGAACAATGCCAGAAACTCACGCTCTCCTCTCGAGCGTTCTACAACAGCGTTTTCGGTCAGTTTGCGAAGCAAATCACCGAGATGTTCGGGTACGATATGGTCCTGCCCATGAACACTGGTGCTGAAGCCGTCGAAACCTCCCTCAAGCTGGCGAGGAAGTGGGCTTACATGAAGAAGGGCGTTCCTGAGGGGAAGGCAATAATTCTGAGCGTCGAGAATAACTTCCACGGACGAACTTTGGGTGTTATTAGGTGTGTATATTGGGCACTCGTCAGAGCCTTTCACCGAATTAATATCGATCTTTCTCAGTATGAGTACCGACCCCGAGAGCCGCACAGGATTTGGCCCTTATCTCGAGGGTGTTGGTCCTACCTTCTTGGATGGTGATAAGGAGCGAGTCATCCGATATGGTGTAGCAGAGGATATAGAGCGAGCGCTGGAACTGCATGGAAAGCATGTGGCGGCGTTCCTAGTCGAACCTATTCAAGGAGAAGCAGGGTAAGCTTTCGGCACAAACTCTCCGCGGGTCATCTTTCGTTCAGCTTAATCCTCTTCTAGTATCGTTGTGCCCGAAGCTGGGTATCTATCTCGAGTGCACGCCGCATGCCAGAAACATAACGTTCTTCTCATTTGCGACGAAATCCAAACTGTACGTTTTTCGTTTTTGGTCGTCTCGGCACTAACTCGATCGTATGAAACGAATTTGCCGTCACTGACTCACCCCCTCTTTTTCTCTTCTTCCAGGGCTTGTGTCGTACAGGGAAGATGCTTGCTTGTGAATACGATAATGTCAGACCAGACGTCGTTCTTCTTGGCAAGGCCCTCTCTGGCGGCAGTGCGTTCATATTCCTTTTCCATTGTATATGGGTTCCTGATTTTTCGTTCTTATGTTCTACAGTGTACCCGGTATCCGCAGTCCTTGCTGACAGGGACGTTATGCTTTGCATCAAACCTGGAGAACATGGGAGTACCTATGGAGGGTGAGTCATTGCGTTCAATATACCAACCCCTGGAAATTGTCGAATGTTTATTCATTCATTTACTTTTACTTTTGCTCGTGGCTGTCCTTCCCTTCTTTCTTTCTCCAGGAACCCACTTGGATGCGCTGTGGCTATGACGGCTCTCAAAGTCCTCCAAGATGAACGATTGGCGGAGCGAGCGATGACGCTCGGCGAAGTCTTCCGATCTTCTGTGTCAGCGCTGAAGTCTCCACTGGTGCAGACTGTTCGAGGGCGAGGACTGCTCAACGCTGTAGTTATCGATGAGTCGAAGAGTACGAAAAAGAGGACGGCGTGGCAGCTTTGTTTACTGTTAAAGAGCCGAGGGGTATTGGCGAAGCCTACCCATGTGAATATGTGAGTTGGTTTATCTGACACGCCTTCTCAATGAGCATCTTTTTTTTTTCCTTTTCGAACGAAGCTGACTGTAGCCTCTAGCATTCGCTTCGCACCCCCTCTGGTCATTTCGGAGGAAGATTTATTAAAATCTGTGAAGATTATTGGGGAATGTTTGAATGACCTTGACAGGGTAAGTCTCTTTGAACACGTTTTTCTCTTTCCTTCACCTTAGATTTCTCTCACTATCTAGCTGGATGTCATCCCCGGGGAAGCCGACCATTGATGGACAAGTTTTTTAAACATATCGTCTGGTCTAACGCGACCACGTACAATGACATTGCCGATTGGACTTGTGAATCGTGCTCTGGTCTGTGTCTCCCTTCCTTACTTTTTTCTTGTATACCGTTGCTATATACCGTAAAATGTATATCTGTATATGTATATGTGTCGATTGTTGGCGTCGGCGTTGGCTACTGGTGTGCTCGCTACCCTATGTATACATATGTATATGTATCATGTATATTTTTTATATACGAGTTACACTGATTCAGATACTGGGTGAATCAATATTTCGGCTACGCAAAGCGATGAAAAGGACAAGTATGTTTTTTGGCAAAAGAGTTTTATTTTTTATCCGGTGAGACCGGAGACAGAGTCAAGCACACACTCTCCCCGATCCGAGCGAGTGGTGAGCACGATGAGATTAATCAGTGGGGGCGTCACGTTGGGGTGGAGTAGAAGGCTGAAGCTCGCGAGGCAGGGGGAAGTGTGGTGGGGGGGAGACGCAGTGTCAAAGATCCATAGTTGGGGTACACTCTTTGATTTGAATCAGCGGTGCCGGTGAACGCGTGAATCAGCGGCGTAGAGTGGAGACCCAGTGGAGGCTAGCGGGGGCGAGGGGACGGAACTCACTGGTGTATACCCCTTTATGCCGATGTCGGGGTCTGTTTTGCGCTTTTTGTTCTTATTTGAGATGGAAGGATATTGTAGAATTTAGGGTTTTCGGCTCCTTCCCTCAAGCCATGGAGCAATGTTCGCCTCCGCGTCAAGGCAACCAGTTCTGTGGCGGAATGGTTGTGTCATGTGCAAAAGCTGAGCCAGCGGTGATTTGGAACTGCCGATAGCGATAGCCAGCTAGCCGGCTTGCAGCCGAAGGTGCCGAAATATGATCATGGCTCGCAAACCGCACTTATAATCGCCCCAACTGTCGCCAATGACTTCGGGAAACTTGACAACTTCCAAAGTGTTTGATGCTCGTAGCGATCTCCTTATCCACCAAGCCAAGCTTTCAAGCTTTACAGCTCCAAGGGATCCCTGGTTTCCCCTGGTTTCCTTGCCTTCAGGTTCGTCGCTCTTAAGAAACCTTGGGTAGCTTTTGAAAGAAGAAAAAAATTGCCGAGCCGCTCGCACACACACAACATTCAGCATTCGGCCAAAGAGTCCCTTCTGCCCGAATCGATAATCAAGCCTTGCCACTGAACTCGTTGAGCTTCCCCCACTGCTCCCGCGAATCTACAAGAGTTGTGGCGCCCAGTTTCACCAGTCAAAGTGCAGGGCTGAGCAGGGCGAAACACCTTTCCTTCTCGTCCAGCGCAGCCATCCAAAACAAATCAAGATACGGCGACAGAATGGATGGATTGTCCATTCGGCGTTCCGCTTATCTAGCTTGATCGATATCGGCTCCGCTAAGCTAGGGAAGCAGAGGGAGCTTCAATCCTTGTTTTCGGTTTCTTTCTGCGCACAATTTAAGCTTTTTTTGAGGGCCATTTTACACAGGGAAAAAATCTTGGCGGTGAAAATTTTGATATGGATGTACATTACAAAAGGGACAATGCGACGCTCCTTTTGTTTTTTATCACGTCTTCCCCACAGCTCACGTTTCCACGGTGTCCGCTAACTTATTTTAAACCCCAGAATAGCCCGAGTCCGATAAACATTCCAGGTACAATAGTTGTGGAGCGCCTTGAGAAACCTTTTCCGAGCTCTCCCTTGTGGCGTCGGTATAAGTGCCCACCACTGGTATCGCAAGAAAGGAACGTAATATACTTCCGGGTGTAGACCACACGCTCACAATTATGTCGATTATGGGTTCCCGCCGATACAGGCGATGTCCAACACTGACTGGCCATCTTTCGAAATAATTTTTTACGTGTATGCGGAATGGTCATAGTCACATCAAAGAGCGAAGCGAATCCGGTCATCTCTATCTTACCTTACTTGTACTGAGATTTGTCGATGACATATTCGCATCCCGGGTTTGTGGCGACCACGAATATTTCACTTGAAAGCTTGAAATTAAGCCCGCCAATTCAGAAGGTCAAGAACTTTGGCATTCAGAATTTAGTGATAGTGCCTTTGTTCCACATTTAGGAAGGATCCACTGCGATTTATTGTATGTATAGACCATTCTCTAGAGCGAGAATGCAGTACACATGGTTATTGAAAACGGGAACTTTGTATCATTTTAGCGCTCTTCGGAGTAAGAATTTAACAAAAAATGAAATGAAAGCGGTTTTGGTCTCAGATGACCCTTGGTTGCTCATTCTTCGCTCGCGTGGTCGCATGAGTACACAGCAGAATATGCTTTGCAACATCGAAATCTTCGGGTGTGCTCCCCTGGCATATCATGACACAATTTGTGTCGTATTGCTACTATACTAAGGAACGCAGGGGTCAGCACGAAGGGATGTTTCGCTCTCCAAATATCTATACCTTTTCAGATTTCAGATCTTCGGGCGGTAATCGCGACATGGGGAGACCGTATACTCTATGCAGAATGAACGGCCCTACCCTACTACAGTCTTACTATTTCAATGACTACTTCTTGCCTCACCCAAAGAAATCCTAGGTGGCTTGGATTGTTCGTCTGTCGGCAGCGACTGAAGTGCATCTTGCTGTCTTACTCGGTCTTAGGTTCTCGGTTCACAGCAAGCGCGTTCTGGAATTTAGCTTTACGCGCAAGTATTCATTCCTTTCGGTATGATGATAAGTTGCGTTGTTCAGTCACACGGGAGGGTAATCCTTCCTTGGCCCCAAGCAAACCAGTGTAAGACGACCGGCCGTCCTTCTAAACGTGTTTACGGAGTGTACGGGGTATATGCCAGAGGCATGATCGTTACCAGCCTCTTGCAGCAAACCCTGCTCGACGCGTGGTGACCAAGAATAGTAACCTCTATTGGCGACTTATAGGCGAGTTCATTACTACAAGCAAGTATTTTCAATGTTGCTGGCCTGAAGCTTAACTCTACAGATTTAGAGCGTCCTCGGACTAAATTGTAAAGTTTGGACGTTTGAACTATGACAGAATCTATATTGAAGCGGCAAAGGAGAAGTATATATGCGTCTTGGTACGGAAAACACGGTATTGTAAGGTTTGTTTGAATAATCCTTTACTTTCGACACGTGTGATTTAACTATGTAGCTTTCTCATCAGGTTTTTTGAATAAATTCTATGATGCTAAGTCGCTTCTATATGTATGTACTCCAAGATATCCCGATGACACGATCTACATGAATCCACTACTGACCATTTTAGGATATCCATTTCCTCCTAAGCTACATATCCAAGGTGGTAATAATCATTACTTTAAATCCAGTTTTGTCGTAGGATGCTTTACGCTCGCAATATTATCTGTGTCACTTTCGAGCAGGTTTCAAAAATTAAACTCAAGCGTTTATGACTGTTCACACTCAGCACCCTCTCGATGCACGGACTTACCATATATTCCCTTTCTGAGCAAACGCTCAGCAAAACATCCGACTCTGTCACCCAGGGCTAGGGACGGCAGGGTTAAGGGGATGCCGTTTACCGTACTCAACAACGGAGATCTCTGGAATGATTCCAATGAACCGTCAGAGCTTTAGAGGCAACGGGTCATCTTACGCACTAGAATGGATTAACTGAATATCTTTAATCTCTTTTTCGCATCAACAGCCGCGATTCAGTGCAGTCCTGTTTCCAATCCAGAATCAGTGCAGTTTAAACTCAATACCGGTGCAATATCTATATCGGCGTATAAAAGGGCATATACGTTCTAGATATACAGCAACTACCTAGCACCCACTCACAAACGCAACGAAAGAAGCAGCAGCTACTCTCAGCCCTCTTCATGTCTTCCTCACAAGTTCGTTGTAATCATGTACCAACTCAATGATCTCTTGGCTGACAAGTTGAAGCAGATTAACCACTACCAAACATCCCAAGCTCAGCTTGACTCACCACGTGTCCCGCGCAGAACTCCCATGGCTTGTCAATTCTGTCGAGGTGCATTCAACTTCAAATCAGACGGCATTCTGACTGACTGTTCATTTGATCTTACTAGGTCGCAAACTCAAATGTGACGGAGGTCGTCCATCTTGTGCGAATTGTAATCGTCGAGGTTATCCTTGCGTCTATACTCCAGTGTAGGTACCCATTCTACTCATGCGAGACCTCGAATTCCGAGCTGAAAGCCATCTAGTTCAGCCGAACAAAAGTAGACCCAACTTGAGTCACAAATTTTCGCTTATCAAAGAACAATGTTTTTTTTTTGCTAGTAACTACTGTAGCGTATAGCCGACTCCTCATTTGTGTTTCTACTTTGCTTTATCGTTCGTATTAGAGTAATCACGATATTAATCAACTTTTGAAGGCCGAGTTTCCAGTCAACGACTGAGCAGATCGATGTTCTTACAGTCGGTCCCATACGGTATATTATACGTAATCTCCTTCAGGGAGGTAAGTATATTAAATCGCTGTGCGCCTAATATTTGACCTGTGGCCGCTGATGGCCTGATACGTTGATGCTCCGTGATTCGTCTTGTCCTTACTGATCGTACCAATCCCCAATGAGCCACATGTGGACCGATGAAGCGATTTTATGACCGTTCGATTGAAAAAAATCAAGATTCAGCTACAGCTTTTTGAGCTCGCATGGCGTGGGAAGAATTTGATGGAGCTGATTAGCTCGTGATCAGCTCGTGATCGCGTTCAACCTTTACCTTCGACTTCCACCACCATGAACCTTGAAGTGCAAGCTGTAGACAATAATGGCGAGGTATTTTACATACCAAACTTTCTAACAGTAAGTGTTGTTCAAATCTAGGTGTAATCTAACAAAGTTAATGGAAATGGCCGTGGACAAAATTTAGGAGGAAGAAGAAGGATATCTCATTCGAAAAGTCTGGTTCAACTATTCTCAAGGCGCAAAATGATTTTCTTACGGGGAATGTCATAATCAGATAAAGGAAACGCCTCAACAAAACTGGAAAGGGTTAGCAAATCGAAGGTCTTTACTATTTCGGAGTCTGTACTGTGTGCGTGGGTTCAATATTGGCTCATCATTTTTACTCTACTGGCGGTGAAAGACTACAGCTTTGGGGTAAGTCGTGCTGTATTTCAGGTAATCTCGATCCAATGCTCTGGCAGGTGGGCAGATGACGGGGAAGAATATTCTTCTTCCTCAAAGTCTTCCTTCATTTGTTGAAGTTTAGTGCGTAAAAAGACTGTCTAATCTGTCTTAATAAAGATTTTAATAGCAGCTGGCAGTCCCAATATCATAAATCGCCTTCAATCAACCGGGGCTTTCCGCACGTCAGCTCATAAATCTCCCAGTATGCGTTGAGCCTGCTATCGCTCTATCTCATTAATTGCTTTCCAGATCATATCATCGTCAACGAGGTTTGTCCACGCACGGTTCCGTCGAACGACTTTCATTATTCCTCGAGGACAGTATCTTCCAGGACAAGGCATCATGGTACCATCCTAGTTTTGTACTTCACTCAAAACTTGATGCTGATCTGGCATGTCATTTATGCAATGTAAAGCCTCACCAGGATGGGCCAGCATATCATCCAGTTGTAGCGACAATTTCTCTAGGATCGCACACCGTATTCCACTACTACAAATATACTTCAGGAACCGAGGGCTCCGGTGGTTCATCCGATAGCCCAGCACGGGTTATAGACCCCGTACCCGTCTTATCAGTGTTCTTGGAACCGCGCAGTGCCATAATCACGACTGGTTCTCTATATACTTCGCATCTTCATGGGCAAGTACTTATGGCTGGTTGCCTTTCTTTACATCCGAATCACTCACCTCAATTGCGCAGCATCAGAGAAGTCGAAGGCGATACTATTATTGCCGGAGGCAACGATTCGCATCCACCCAAACTCGCCGATCTTAATGTAGAGATCGCGAACTGGAGGCTACTGGCGGGAGCACAGGTTAAGGAAGCCGTGATTAAAGGGGGAACTCTGCAACGGGGTGTTAGATATAGCCTAACTTGTCGGGACGTCGAGAAGGTAGCGAGTAGGGCATTTCTGCGGCGGTAAACCCTTGTCAACATACGAGTTAATGGACTACGGATGAATCAACTTGTGAAAATTCTTGTAGTACAGGATTGCGTATAGACGTCAGAATATGATTAAGGAACAGTAGTAAACTTTAATATCATAGATCTTTTGTCCCGTTGGACGGTTCTCAGGGCCGAACGCCCTAAATAGGGATGACTAGATTAGTATGATTCCTATCCTCACCAAACGAACATCAGCGAGGGTTTCATAGCTGACGGGTGGGCGTCCTTTAACCTTGAGACAGACAAATTTATTTCTGACATCACTCCAATAAAAGATACCGCGGATTCCAGCCCATTCACACCACCGAATACTGAAGACAGTCAAACGTAAGAAGAAGAAAAAAAAAAGAGCATGAGAATGGGCATAGGGCAACCTGGATTGGCCAAAAACGCAGCAAGGGTTCGCACAGCACACTCTGTTCCTCGACACACAGACAATATACAGATCTGCACGTTTTGAGCCTCGCAAAATGGTCCTGGCCTTTTACTTTTTGTTCTGTCTAAACCCAGATTTCTTCATTCGTTCTAATTTTGGTCAGATCTTTTCCAAACACTGTGGTTGTACCCGAGTAACTCTTTCTCGCGATCATTTATGCCTGAAGGATGTCCAAAGATCTGGTTGAACCCGCTGTATGAATGGTGGAGCCGCCACGACCAGTGAAATTCACGATGGCGTGCATTTCAGCGTGCATGGATAATGGGGCACCCACGGGAGTCCACACGAGAATAGGTTTCGTCATAACGGGGGAGTCGCTGGTGGTTGTTATCCAGAAGAGACCATCTTACCACCTTTGACAACATGGAGCCTAGGGTGAAGAGCATAGTTGACTGCAAAAATTTTTCAGTTACCACAAAAAAAAAAAAAAAAAAACAAAATATTTCGGAATTCCGGGCATCTGAGTTTACCTTCGAAGCCGACTCTAGACAGCGAGAGAGATAAAACTGGGATTTGCTCATTTTCATTCTGGTTTGGAAGGATTTGCGTAATTGCGTTGAACGTTGCACTCAACGTGGTGAAACAACAGTGAAAGGATCAAATCAAATCAAATCAAACAAAAAAAAAAAAAATCTTCCGTCGGACTTGGCAGGACTCGACTCATAACATGAAAACGTCAACAAAGCATCTATGACTCTACCTCTAGATACTTCTACTCGCATTGGTCTACACAGCCTGATCTAGACCATAAACATCTACAGTTCGTGTCAAGTGTCATCCCAAAAATAGCAATCCTGCCAGAAAGGAAAAGAAAAAGAGAGAAACCCGGTCTTTGGCCCTATCATCGAACATCTATGATAACATCCATCCATGCACATATCCATCCCTTCATTTCGCCCTCACATTTGCTTCGACAATAATATCCGATTTGCCAGCGCTGACAGGTTAGCGTCAGCAACCACCACCTCGAGTGCATAGTCCACACCAAACGCCTGTTTGATAGCCGAGCATATTCGTTTCGCTTGATTTTCGGACCAGAAACTGAAATCGTCAGGATCAGGATCTGGGTTTTGGGTTCGGTCTTGGTCTCCAGTCCCGGCCGGAAGGCTCGAAACAGAGTCGGCAGCTGTATCTTCTGCGGGAGAGTACGATGGAGAGTGTTCGTCATCTTCGTTCTCTCGATCGAGACGGGCGCGCGGAATGCTCGATTCCTCGTGAGCACCAACAGCACTCAAACCGGAAGCATGTTTCAAAGTCGCGGCGCCTTCAGCTTTACAGGCGAGTGGTACCAAAGACGGATCCGAGTCGAGACATAGTGGTACAATCCGCATAAGAGAACTCCGAATTGACCCAAAATTGATCTCATCGGGAGTGTCGACTAGAAAAGAGAGATTTTTTTTTTCTTTTCAGTGACCACCCCCAACCAAAGCGAGGGGAGGAACGCACCATAAATTTCAATAGGGCCATCTAAACTCATGACGTTGTACTTGCCATCGTGGTGGTAACGAATCTTTCACGAGACAAAAACAGAAAGAAGGGAGGACTATGAGCATCATAGCGTTGACAACAAACCCCCCTGCTCACCTCGTACCGCCCCACCATCCAAGGCAGGGTATTGTCCTTGAACGTCACCACTCCGCTTTCTGAATCCTCAACCAAAACATCCGGGCGATCCAAGCCCAACGGGATATCCCCATCCCACTCCTTGTCGTGGACCGGGACCCACATACCCATGGAAGAAGTTCGGGTAACAAGGTTTGATTTGTTGGCTCCAACCTAGATGTGGGATGAAAAAAGTAGGGAAGGTCAAGACCAACCCATTTTGTAATGAAAGGACGAACCCACCCTATAAATCCCAATCCAGTCTTTCCTCGAATGCATGTGAGGCGCCTGCCACCTGATCTGGATCGGTTCACCAAGATGGAATCTCAGTGTTCCTCCAGAACTCGGCAAAATCGTCGCCCGATACTTGGATGTATCGTAAGAAGAAATATCTGTCGCAACTCGCCTAGATATCATCATTTTTTTGTCACCGGTTTGTCTCCAAGCAAGAAAAGATATGATTTCAAAAAACGCACGTAATCACCAGTTTTTCCCTCGACTGCTGCAAAAGTACCTTGGTATCGGAAACTACCCCCGAGATCTTTGGGCGAGCTACAGGGGAATAAACCGCACCCGTTAGCCCTTTTCATACAGAATAGCGAGAACGAAAAAAGAAAAGAAATCAAACTCTCGCTCACATTTCGCCAAAAATTCTTCAACGACATCCGCAGTCTCTTCAAACACCTTATCAAAAGTACCCTTGACCTCTTTCGCAACTTTGGCAACGCGCTTGAGTTCCGGGGCGTGCTTTCCTGCACGGGATTCTAGGATTCGAGCGTTCTTGCTGGCGGCGTTCTTGATGACTTTGACGAAACCGGCTTCTTTCCGCAAGGAGTCACCGTAGAGTTTGGTCATGTGTGGGCTAGCCGGGGGAGTAAATCAGCATCCATGGAACAAAGGGCTTGACGACGATACATACTTTTCAACGGTACTAACGAACCACCAATGACCCAGATGTTTGATGACCGCGAGACAGAAAACCAATTTACTACCACTAATGAGACCGAGACCGAACCAAGCGGCACCGCCCATCATTTCAGGGTTGTTGAGGTATCTGTGAGAACACGGGGGAAAGATAAAAGAAAAAGATTTTAAATTATCAGCCAAAATGAAGAGGAATCCCAGCCCAGGATGGATAGCAACGCAACATACCGATATATCCCAGAGTACTCTACTTGCGAAGGGAACTCTTCCATGAAAAAATCACCAAAGAACCATCCTGTTTATAAGAAACTTTCATTAGCATACGACTCATATATATCTGATAACCTCCCTCCCTCTTCCCTTCTCCTCTCCCACGCCAGCGAGGCGCAGGAGAACAGAAGGCGACGGAAAGTGGCGACGGAAATAAAATAAATAAAAAGGAAGAAAGGATCCTCACCAAAAACGCCCAAAACCTCATACGACTCCAGTGTGGCCCAGACATGCAACCCGACAAGCAACTAAGATCAATATATCATCAGTCAATCATAACTTCCACGCACAAGGTAAGGCACTCACAGCACCCAACGTATGCCTCAAAAGTTCATTACCCACAGTCCAATTCGACGGGATAGAGTACGTTCGCCATACCAGGCCGAGGAAGGACACTGTTTGAAAGGGAGAGAAAGAGAGAGCGAAAGCTCAGCCAGGTCCACAAAGAAACACACACACGATGATCAAAAGACTCACCATACATCATAACCAAACTGACATTATAAATCGCCTTGAAATTCGCAAATGCCTCAACGATGGCACCTGCGAATAAATACAAAAAAAAAAAAAAATTAGTGAACGTTGCTTGACGATCGAGTTTAGGAAGGAAGACGGGAGGGGGAGAGGACGAAGGGAGGGGAAAGAAAAGAAGAGGGATAAAGAAAGACAAACCCTTTGCACCATCCCCATTCCCAAACGTATAATGATAGTTCCTCATATAATGTTTCACCAAAAACTTGCTTTGGCTCTGCGCACGCAGGAGGAGTCCGAGTCCCAATACGTGTGTCGCACACCATACCAAGGCATGCACGAAATGAACTGCAACGAGGGAGGGGTGGGAGGTAAAGATCGAGATGGGGAGGAGGGTGAAGAGGATTGCGTAGGTGAGGAGGATGAGGAGGAGAGCGTCAGGAGCTCTGGGTAGGATGTAGTAGTGTGATTGGAAAAGTACAGAGGGATGTGAGGTGAGGACGTAGGAATTTCCGGGGGTAGATGGATGGGGGGAGAGAGGTGGTAGAAATAGAAGGAGGAGTAAAGGTAGTCGTCAGCCAAGCATCTACACAACAAAATAAAATCAAAAACACACCTCAACACATCCAAATTCCTAAAAATAACCATATCCCTTCTGAAATACCGGTTCAAAAGATCATGTTGGGATACAGCAGCTGGCTTGCGACTTCCAGCGCCATTGATACCCATACCCAATCCAGAGTGAGAACCGATAGATGCGGAGGTAGAAGTAGTACTTGACCGATCCCTCGTCCCTCCGGTTCGAGGGCTTGAACGGCCACTTCCTGCGCGCGAGGCTGAGGCTGAGGTAGATCCCGATCCGGAAGGTTTAGATTCGAACAAGAGACGATGGCGATGACGAGAATAAAGAGGATGGTTCTCCTCCCCATCCTCTTCTTCCATCTCAGTCTCCAACTCCAAGTCGGTATCATCCGTACCTGTCTCTCCTTCCGTAGCACAAGGCGTCGTTAAAAGGTCTCCATACGTAGTACCGACACTAGTACTAGCAGGTCCAAGTTCGACTTCTGAACTAGACCTAGACCTAGATCCGAATTCGGTGACCGATTTCCCATTCGTTTGTACCTGCGTCGAAATCGGAACTCTCTTCGCAATCGCCTTGCGTTGACCATACAGCCTCTCAATATGCGGATTCTCAAAGAAGACCAAGAACGCAAATTGTGCGGCGTGTGCGGCAAGAGAGACGAAGAGGACAGCGTATGAACCTGCGATAAGCGAGAGACCATAGTAGCCTGCGTAACCTTGTTTTCCAAAAAAAAAAAAAAGAGAAAAAGGGGGGAGAAAAGGCAAGCGGAGATTAGTCAAGATTATGGGCAAAAGAGGCGGACATTAATGCGAGCAAAACTTACCGACAGAATACATCGGATGCGGAGCTAGCTCAAACACACCGTCGAATACAAGGGCACCGCGTTGGAAGAAGCAGTCGCCCCAGTACCATCCATAATCTTTGACGACGGCATGTGCCTCTGTTTTAACCCAGAGGTTGAATCCGATGAGAGCCAGACCGCCTATCCACCTTGAGATAAAGTCAATGAACGTTGGTGACGCCCCCCCCAAAAACACGTAAGAGTGAGACGCCACGAACCTCATTACGTGCATGAACGTGGAGATTCCTTCAGGGACGCGGAAACACGCGAATGCGAACATGCAGTAAGCGACAAAGTCACTATTCAGCGGTGTATTGAGTGAATAAGTGGAAAAAAAAGGGGTGGTGCATACTTGAGCAGGATGATGTCCACAGCTTGTCGAAAAAGCAACCAAGTATTGTATTCCATAGGAAGTTCCTAGACAGTGCGAGTCAGTCGCTATTGACAGAAGCAGAAAAGCAGAAGCAGCAAAAAAAAACCACCAACATCGAAAGAATAATCCTTTCCCATCTTCCCAACCAACTGCTGCCTGACCCACTGCCTGACCTCCGGCCTGCGCTTCTCATCGAGCCATCCAAATTTCTGCACCTGCTTCTCAATCCACCGCTTCTTACTCTGCTGGGTCAAAACCCAGCCAAGGCCAGCATCATAAGCCGTCCTCCAGAATGTGAAATAGAGGAGAAAGAAGACTTGAGATACAGTTCTTGGGAAAATGAAGAAGAGAGTGATTTGAGAACCTAGGAGAATGAGACTGAGGATATCAAAGTGGCTTTTTGGGTAGGCTGGGTTGAAGAGTGTGAGCACGTCGTGCGTCGTTGGAACGCGGAATACTGAGAAACGGACACGTTAGCTGACCGAGAGAGAGAGAGAGAGAGAGAGAAAGACGAAGGCATACCTTGTCCACTAGGCGTTTTACCCCACACAACCTCGCGTTTCGGGACTATAGCTGATTTTGTTGGTTCTTTTTGGTGGTCATGGTCGTGGTCGTGGTCTGGCTGAGACATCGTCGTCGGAGATGAGGAACCTGGAATCCGCTTTCGCAGAAAAGATTGACTCTGGCTCCTGACCTGATTCGCCATTTGTCGTGGTGCTGTCGTATTGTGTTGGTCGCGTCAAGGACTGAACGTGGGAGTAATAAAAAAAAGAAGGTTTTGTTACGTTGAATGTGTTCGGTCCGGATATCCGAACCACCTTGGTATACTTCTTTCCACTACAGTCTTAGTGCGGATCGTACAGTACAGGACTACACCTCGTAAGGTCCGTGAAACAAATCCAGCGAAATAAATACCTGGAAGAATATTTTTTTATCATCCCCCCCCCCGGCCCAATTCGATTATCGAGAGGGAATGAATATGATCATGAGGGAATTCTATGAACTGTCGAAGAATGCAAAGAAGGGCAGAAAATTACATTCCTTTTGAGATGCATGGACGACACATGTATCAGAAGGCTAGCAAAAGTATATTCTTTTTTTGCGGCAGTGGCCTGAGGTATACTGTAACTCGTTCAATTTTCGGTCAACACGGCGGAGATTATCAGAATAAGATGCATTCGACCTTACATGTTTTTTTTGGGAGAACCAATAAGTGCGTGATTTCCACCATAGAGCAAAGCTCAACGGAAGTGTTTCGTTCGTGTTATCTCTTGACAGTTGCCAACCTCGGCTCATTGAAGGAACTGGCAGACAGCCATATTCATCCCGGCTTCGCAGCCTGGACCTTCAGACACTGCCTTCTTATTCCCTATACCTAAATCCACTTTCGTGCCAGACCCACCGACCATCAATGAATTTACCGAACCGGCCGTCGCTCTGTTCTGCGTCTAGTAGGAAGTTCGAGTACGATGGCATCGCCGCAACCGTTTGCCAATGCCAGTGGCCGCAAAGTTTCTGCTTCGCTTCTTCCTTCGAATCCTGCCGTTCCAAAATTCGAGTCATCGTCTGTCTGACCACAGTCGAGTTCGGTCTTCTTTCGTCCGGAAAGGCGACGAGGTCAAGTACCATATGTTCCCTCGCGATTCAAAGCGCGGACGCCTGCCGCGTCCCTTGTATATCACGAACGGAATGATCCGAATCAAAAAAAGAGTCGGCGAGGGGGCATGTGATGCTGCCTAGCACAGCATGCCAATGAGGTGGCAAACTTCCTTTATCTCAAACCTCCATGGCCCTTCCCAGCGCCGTTCCCACAAAAGAAGAGATCTCGAGTTATTGAACGAGGAGATTCCGGGATCGTGGCACTACAGTGCTCAATGGACCATCTTTTCTCGCCACTGGTATGACCAAGGCTCCGCCCAAACTTCGGCTGAACGTTCGCTCAAAGAATATCCCTACGTGTTGAAGACGCATGTTCCAATGACTGTGGGTCATGAAGGCAATTTGAAGCAAAGAAGCATCCTCGTCACGCAAGGCTACGCCGACCTCTATTCTCGCATCCAACAAGTCTTCGAAACAGGCCTTATTCAGTCCATATCCATCGAACAAGCTTGTGTTCTGATCACCGGGCAGCCCGGAACCGGTGGGTTATCCTCTACAATGCGCAATGCGAGTCATTGTTATACTCAGTGTCGACAGGCAAGTCTCTGTTTCTTTGGTACTTGGCCACTCGTCTCCTTCAAGACTTCCCTAACGAGCCCTTGATGATCGTTGGACATACGGCAATACTCTTTTACAGAGGCTTTGCCTTCAGAGCACGGTTTCCCATCCCCGCGCTTCCCGCTTCGATCTTGCGGACCAGAAACCCCTTCCATGAAGCCCGTTGTCTGGCTCTCGTCAACTCTCGAAACGAATTCGATCCAAGTCAGGTCGTCTCCGCGTATTCTATCTATGCCTCTTCTCCCAACGAAAATAAACTGGGGAAGATTGGATCTCATTTTTCCGCCTTCACTTGGACCCTCCCGACCTGGACTACCGCGGAGCTGATTCATGGGTCAGTGAAAAGTTTTTCTTTTTCTTTTTTTGACGATTTCACTCAAGCTCTATCCAGGTTTTTAGCAGGCGACTCACTCGGTTCCACTCTAAAGAGTCTCATCAGCCATGAGGTGTACCAGAGCGCAAGGCGTGTTCCGTTTCATCCCGTGGAAAATCCTGTTGGTGATGTAGATCTCGAGGTGGAGGACGTGAATGAGACTGGCGAGGGATTCTCGTTTGGGCAAGATAGTACTCGCACCAAGGAAAAGGCTAGGGTGGAACAGGCTAGGCGGAGCTTCTGAAGCTGGTGATGAAGTGGCTCGAGGAAACGGCAGCGGCTCAGCACTTAGAGGGGGTAACGAGTCAGAACATAGCGCATATTCTGCATGCTGATATCCTTCCTCTGGTCGCTGAGCGAGTGATTAGACTTATGGATGCTGCGGTGCGAGAGATGGGATGGGTTCCTCGAGAAGTATTCTTCTTTATGAGGAATCCGACAGGTACGTTCCACATCTACCTCAGGTACAATCAAACCATTTAATTCCTTCTAGACTCCATGAAAAAACGAAGTGACGACGTGGAGAGCTTCCTGCACGGACTGGCTTCTCTCGACAACCTTTTACCTCTCATGGATCAGACTACTTCCACCACTGGGGGTCATATCCATCACAGACTATTCCACCAGCACCTCATATCGACAACGCCTGGCGTCACAGATCTTTCCCGCGCGACCTTCCGATACACCTTCAAAAACGAATTTACTAGGCACATTTTCAGAGCGGAAATACTGAATAAAAACTGGGTGCAACTCAAATCGTTGCTCGACGCCACCAGTTCTGGCCAAAGTCCTTTCAGTCGTCTCATGTACGGAAACGTTTTCGAACTTATGGCGCATCTTCAAGTACCCACATCTAGTACCGTGCACATCTGCACTGCCATGATAGCCACGTCTACAGCAAAAGGCCTTAAGAGGTGGATCGTTCCCAAGCCGAAAGAAGTTATCAAAACGATTCAATTCCAAGGAGGGCCGTCGCCTGTCATGCCTCTTTCCAACACAGCTCCTTACATCCTACCCTGTGGTGTGTATTATCGAGGGTCTCATAGCACCCCTCTTATCGACGCCTGCATTTTTCAAACAATGCACGGCGTCGGTCTCCTCGGTAGCCACACCATTGGTTCCTGCCCAGTCCTGTACTTCATACAGTACACCACGATGAAGAGAAAGGAAGGGGATTCCGCTGAGGGACACAAGCTGGTAACAGACCTTTACTGGGCGGCAACCCGAACCGCTCCTAAGCTGTCCGTTCGATTCCTGCTCATCAGAGACAGAGACTACGGTGGCAATATGGTTTGGAAGCTTCCAAGTTTCGATTTCGAGCATGAAGTCTATCACCTGGCATTGCCAATTGAGGGGAAAGAGTGAGAGCTTCTCCGTACGTCCATAATTCATTCTTATATTGTTGACAGCCCCTTCTTGGTCGCCGACTCCGATCGTGTTTCTCAAAAGGCTGCCGCGTCTTTAGCTGCTGGCGATATTCCACCGCAGTACTTGAAAGATGTTCGAGATACACGCATGTCCCGCGGTGCTTGAGGCAAGTGGTCGATGCGCTGTCTCTTCCAGTTACGAAATTCGATGTTCTCGAATATGATCTTACGATGTTCCTTCACTGTCTCATTACTATGTCTGTCCTTATCTGTTTGGCTTCGTTATACTGTACGAAACCGCATGGCAGCCCTTGATATCTCCTTTAAACCATAACTTGTTGTTCCGCTCCTTTCTCTTTTGAAGAAAATTGACAACTCGTACCAGTTATTTCTTACTTTTGTGTCAATCCTGTATTGCGTAGCCTATTAAAAGCGTTTGCTTTCAATCGAATTAAAATGATCAGCATTGAAATGCTTGTTGAATTTCGGAGGAAGAGTCCGAACTAGGAGTGGCCTTTACAGAAACCGCCCCAAGTAAGAGAATCTATTGACCGCTGTAGATGATGTATAGTACTTGAGATTGTAATTGACTCTTGACTTCACACCTCTCCTCACATGCAGGAACATAGGGGATGACCATAACGTTATGCGTATCCCGAAAACAGGTATGTACCCTAAAACAACTCCAAAAAGAGGTATTCACTGCAGCCTACTCCATCAAGTCTGGAAAGAAGGCGGTAATGGTTCTACATACTCAAACGTCGCAATACCGCTGTGATTCCGACCTTCACTCCTAGCGCCACCGCGGACGAAACCATTTCCATGGTATGTAGAGCCCGAACTAAAAAGTATATCACTAACGGTGAGGTAGACCTCAAACACTTCCCCGTTTTCAATAGCAATTTCGACCATAGCATTCTTGACCGGTCCCGTCGTAGAATTCAATCCGAGATGATTGAATCCTATCTCGACATTGACTCTAGAACAAGATACCGAAAGAACATGTCCATCTTTGGAGACGAAGCTGGAGGATATCTGTTTTCCACCGTGGAGCTCTTGCACGTAGATGACAAAGGCATACGGCCCTATCTTGGCGTGAGCGAAGAATAAACTTCCTTGGGCTTCGGAAAATGGCACGTTTCCCAGGTCTATTACACACCCGCTCAACAAATGAACCTCAAGCGCAACAGGCATTTTTTGGAGAACTCACCGTATCGTGATAACCATGGCCTTGGAACTGAACGATTGTGTCG
>JAACJN010000404.1:0-32290 GCA_013368555.1 Collybiopsis confluens
TTGACTGCGTAAAACAACTCTTTTGACTGTTAGGAATGCTCTGATTGACTGTGTAAAACAGTTCTTTTGCTTGTCGAGAACACTTGGGTTGACTGCGTAAAGTAGCTCTTTTGACTGTTGAGGCCACTCCGGTTGATTGTGTAAAACAGCCCATTTGAGTGTCAGGACCTTGGCAATTGACTGTGTAAAACAGTCCTTTCAAATGTCAGGACCACTCTGGTT
Organism: Collybiopsis confluens; assembly: GCA_013368555.1. Lineage (NCBI taxonomy): Eukaryota > Fungi > Basidiomycota > Agaricomycetes > Agaricales > Omphalotaceae > Collybiopsis > Collybiopsis confluens. Next base: position 223 of record JAACJN010000404.1, read on the forward strand.
GACTGCCTTATACAGTCCTGTCAATGGTCAATAACACTCCAATTGACTGTGTAGAACAATCCTTAAGGTTGTCAAAAACAATCAAAGTGAGTATGAGAAACCATCCAGTTGAGCGGCAAAAACAATCATAGTGAGTATGAAAAACCATCCAGTTGAGCGGTAAAAACACTCAGAATGATTGTTTATGACTGTCCATTTGAGTGTCAAGAACAATTGTATTGATTGGTGGGAGCATTTATTTTAATTGTCAATGACAATCAAATTGAGTGCCAAAAACAATCAAACTGTTATAGCACTCTAGCGCATATTAGTTCAATCAGATTGACTGTTTTGGACAGTCAAGCTGATCGTGTCACGGACAAGCAATATGATTGTATTTCCTTCCCGCAGTGAGATCTTTTCATAGCTTTTGATAATATGCCCAAGACCTGAAATGCAAGATTTGAAATGCTGTCGCTCAGCGAGCGGAGCGTATTACTGGGCGGTCAAAGTACGGACCTAGTAGTCAAGAGATGTCGATGGGGACGTCATGGGCATTGTACAATGTTGCTTCTAGCAATATCGCCCGAACATGATGAAAATCTAATACAGGGGTAAGCCCGTAAAGGATCTGAGCGTCGACGGAGAGAAAGTGGCCCGAGATAATATGATGAAGCGGGTAACGTCTGTCGTGGAGTTTGTGGCAATACTCCCATCCTTGACTGAAACCACTACCACCACCACCAAACCTACTTGCGCATTGTTCAATGAAAGTCTATAACGATGGAATGCCGGAATATCTTATAGCTTGGATCCAGAAACAACACGTTTTCTGGGTTGCGCGTGCCCCTCTTAATGGACATGTGGATGTTTCTACAAAAGGGCTCAGAGGAGCGTTCCATGTCACGAACTCGGAAGAGGGTTTGGTATGAGGACATGGCAGGGAGCGGTAAGTGTTTTTGTCAAAATTTACCGCGTGTTCTTTTCAAAAGAGCAAAAACAAAACAAACCTCCTATCATTCATGGCAGGCTCACAAACTATGTCGCATGTCCGAGAAAACGGACGGATTACGATTTTGTTTAATGCTTTTGAAGGACCTTCCAGAATTGCGAGGTTGCATGGCAAAGGTGTGTACGAGATTCCTAGCGAGACACAAGACTCAGCCGATCGATACCTTACTTCAGGTACTGTATGCGAGTTTGGTACGCCTCAGTACAAGGAGCTCCTCCCTCCAAACGATCGGCATCCGGGCTCTCGTTCGATAATTGTAGTCGGCGTAGAACGAGTATCGACGGTGAGTAATGTGTTCCTCTGTTAGGGATTGAGTAACACCCCCGTGATTTCTTTTAGTCTTGTGGATACACTGTCCCGTTCTACGAGTTTAGAGGTCATCGCGACGATACTTATTACAAAATTGCTAAACGGCTCGAGAAAGTGATCTCACTTGTCACAGAAAGTTGTTCCCGAGAAAGGACTGCGACAGTACCTGTCCAGTGTGAATTCGAAGAGTATCGATGCTCTTCCGGCCATCACTATCGCGCAAGAGGCTAACCGAGGTCCTCTCAATCCTATGCTAGGGACGTTCCCTAGGATAAAGCCGACGTCGACTCCGGAAGATAAGGACACGTCGGGGAAAGTGATGGCAATTGTAGACGTGACGTTTTGGTGGATATCTTCATAGGGCTGCTCTTGTCTATTCTATACTCCCGAGTAGGAGCAGCGTTGGTATCCGTGAAGGCAGTATAATGCAGGCGGGAATTTACATGTGTTGGGTATTCCGTATATAACAAAGTCTTATCGCATCAGATAAACGATATCTGGAAGTAAACACGTACATAGCTCATAACTCAGTCCTACTCGTATGATAGATCCAATCCCCTACCCCCTCCTCCTCCTCCTGGTTCGCGTTCAACGGAATCTTGAACCCACCATGCCAAAGCTTATCGAGAATATGATTCGGATCATATACTCTCCTAATCTCCTCGATCTTCCTTAACGCCTTCGTATCAATCGAACGTTCAATTACTGACTGGGATCCGGAGGCATAATTCGGGTAGATAAACGGATGGAATAATCCCCTCCGGTGCGCTTTGTCTTCGGCCCATTCGAGCAACGTCTCGGCGTTACTATTCATGACTTCATCGTCCGCTGGATAAAGCCAATCTGACGATGCTATCGCTGCAGAAACCGTGTTCAGCCGATTCCACCTTTAGTAATCAATCATCAATCCCCACAAAAAAAAAAAAAAAAAAAAAAACGAAAATCACTTCGACTTTGTTTGTACAAATTGTACTTACCGCCGAGTAACCGCCGACACCGACATCTCCAACTCTCCCACCCACTGTGGTCAAATTTTCTGGTTTCAAGACACTGTACACGTCCCTCCATCTAGCACCTGCGCTGATCAAAACCACCTTGTTGTCTTTTGACAACTTGGCTCGAACATCAGAACCACGTTCTTCACCCTGTCCCTCTTCTCTCTCCAGCATCAATCCCTGCAAATCAATTGTGAACCCTTCCAGTCCAATATTCGACGCTCCACTCCACGACATATGTCCACCCGTCCGTACAGCAAACTGGCATCCGCCATCCTCACCTTGCCGCTCCTCCTCTCGAGTCGCCAGTTTGAGTATCTTCGAAACCTCTTCCGTGGCCTCGCGGCGAGACACGACATGTCGGTGTCAAGGACGCTTGGGAAGCCGTGTAATAGGATCGGAAGCGAAGAAAACTCGGGAGGACGGGAGAATAGCTTTCAGTTTGTTACACTGCGGTCGAAAGTGGCAATTAGCGGGATTCAACTACGGGTATGAAAGGATGGGATCGGATATAAAGGTGTAAAGCCGGAAGGTAATAAAACAGTCCGGATGGGAAAGAAAGCAAAAAAACAAAAGTGCAAACGTACACATTCTTCCGCCCTGACTCTCAAGCTTTCTAATTCAGAATTGCGTGGACTGGTAAGTTGCGAGTTTGTGTGCTGAAAACCCGGGCACGCTGGGCCTAGTAATAATACTTGAGAATTCTTCCGAGTCTCCTTTTCGGCCAATGGGAGAACTCGAGTTCATTGGGTAAAACGCGTTACCCGGAATATTTGAGGATCCTGGATATAAAGTGAAAGGTGTAACGCGGCGCGGAACTGTTGTGTGAGCTTTCCTTCTGCAAGAAAATGAGGATACGTGAAAGTGAAAGAGTGGGAAAAAAGGGGACGGTACAATACACACTGGCCTACGAACAAGTTTGCGTTAAAACCCCTTCAGATTATCAGATTAGACCCGGCGTTGAATCGTCCACTCCGCAGTATCGACGAGTCCAACGGAGTCAAACGTGTAGGTAGATATAGGCAAATGCCTTCCCCCTCATCCGACGTCAATTGAAGGTTACAGCAGCGCAACTCTCCATTTTAGTTTTGGGACTATCCATCCTGCCGGGAAGTGATGCTTTTCTATGGCTGCATGAGTAGGGAGAGGGCCAACGAAGGATTACAAGAAATACGAAGTAAGTGTGTCCGAATATGCGGGGGAGGGTGAAGAGGTGCCCGAAACAGATTCCCGGAAATCCACGAAGTGGGTTTGGCGCTAAATAATGTGGGAATCCGGAGTTCGGAAATCTTTGCCGAACCCATCACCGGTTCACCTTTTACCGCTCTACCTCTTTCTCCTGCACGACATCCCCATCTCCTTCTGCCGCTCTGTTCTCATCACAAGCTCCGTCAATGCGTCCGTATTGAATCCAACGCACTCCCCGGTTTATCAGGCATCAAAGGAGGGGCTTGGACGGATAAAAACATGTTTCTTTTTTTTTTTTTGGCATGGGCACGGAAGTAATCTACTTCGACTACGAGTCTTACGTCTTCACTTCCTCTCCGGTCCTATTCTCACACCTAATTACGCAGTATCCTTTTTTCGCAAATTATTTCCGTGACCTCGGCGTCTTGGTTTTCGACGTTATCGCTCTCCCCGTCTAAACAGTGTGCTAGAGCGTTCACATTCAGCTCCGATCCAAAGTCGTTACCCCCCACTCGCATTTTTCTTCTTGCCTATTCACAAGTCCCTCGGCTCCTTCCCTCTCGTAATCTGCTCCACGACCATTTCATCCTGTTCACTTCCTCGTCATTATGCTTGAGCCTAAGCCGCTCTCATTCATGGTAGAGCGGCAGTACAGATGCTTTCCAAACCTCGTCAACGACTGTGGATGGTTTTCAGTCCAATCTGACTGTGGTTGTCGTCTGTAGACTCCGTGAGTGTCCTCCGCGTCGCTATTGCTTTCCCTTCTTTTCCTGACTAGCCATTCCGTCTACTATTAGTCAGAACTCTTATCCGCGTCGAGCTTCCCCAGTAATCTCCGACGACGTGATGATCCCCAATGCCCGCATTCTCATCCTCTCAGCACCTTCTTCGTTATTACTCGCGGTCTCGTCAATGTTGTCTACCCGCTCTCCTTCTGCTCCCCCTACCTTAATAGCTTGGATTCTCGGTACTGAGTTCCAAAAATATCCCAGAGTTCTCGATAGCAGCTTGACCGTTGGTATGCTCTCTTTTGATTTCGTATTCCTCACTCTCTGCTCATTCTTTCCCGTAGCATCATCTTCTCCGCATCCGCACCTTCAATTCTCGCCCGAACAAGTTTTGCTTTCCCACCGCGGTTGTCAGAGATGGAAGAAGTTGTGGTGTGAGAGTGGTGAGAGGTCCAGGAAGGTCGATCGACATTGGCTTCCCACATCCGGGGATTCTTCGCTAGGTCGACTTTACCCCTGGCGCCAGCGAGGATATTGGGTGGGATATAAGTTCCGGTGCGAGTAGCTTCCTCGATCATGCCCCGGTGACTTCTCCGCGGGAGGAGACTGTACAGTCAGGGGTTAGGTGGAGATTCGGAGAGTGACGACGTACAGTAAAGTGAAGCGGAATCTTCGTTGCTACCGCTATTCTTATTCCCGGTGTTTGTACCATTTTCATGACGGTGATGATGGATCAGGAGAAAGAAACGGGGAGATCACAATTTTTCCCAACAGTAACCGTTAATCAGAATTGGATTAGATGGAATTAAAAGACTGCGCAGAGGAATATACCGGATTCAGTCGCAAGGTTTACACGATGAGCGTTTTTGAGATGATGGCGATGGCGATGAAAGATTTGTCAGCAACACAGTCCGACGAACGGCCCCGACAATCACACAGCCGGCAATTTGCCGGGCGGTTGAGTTTTCACCGCTTCTATAGCCCTGACATGGGCACGTTGAAGGGCAGTTGAATGGGCTGTAAAATTTATTAGCGCTTAGGTCCGGCTGACTAAGGCTAACTCGTGGGAGCCTTGAGCTGGCAGGCCCCTTCGCTTCTTCCTCCTCTCTTTCCTTCCCTCTAGTACGTCTAATGTACATCTAATGGACTGTATCTATTCTTCAATCTCTCTCCCAAATGATATGTCTCATTCTCCATGTTAACTTTCAGGTGAGTTGTTTAAGCCTGGACATTTTTTTTTCACAGAGAGTGACCTCACGATCTCAAATATTCTAGGCGCCTGGATATGGATTTCCTTTTTGGGACTTGGACTCAAGTTAGGTTCGTTGATTCTCTCCCCTCATTTATAGACATTTTCTCACTCTTTTCTTATCTTCTATCTCTCTTTGTGTTTCAAAGGCCCTCAGAAGAACAGTGGATTAGCAAAAAGCTCAAGTTTCACTGGTGGGAAGAGCCGTATCACCTTCAGAGGGCCCAAAGGAAAGGGGGGGGGGGGGGGGGACTGTGAGTAGCTATATAATCTTAGGTGCTCAACCTTCACTCATAAAACTCTTTGCAGATACCTTGGTGGAAAGGGATATGAAGGGATATTACTCATAGACGCGTTCAGCTGTCACCTGTCTGGCTGGAGGGTCGTGTTTCTTTTCTTTGTATATAATCCCCTCCAGGGCATGTTCATTTTCTTCCAATAAACTCTCATCATCTCTACACAATGTCCTCATCCTCTGCCAATAACGCTAACCCTCAAGCTCCACCATCTCCACCTCCTTCTGCAGCTGGAAAGAAACGTGGAAGAGATGAAGGGGAGGCCAACGACTCTTCCTCTACATTGAAACCCCAAACAAAGCGGAATACAAAGAAAAAGTCCCCCACTTCCGCCTCTTCTTCCAATCCCTCTGGGGCAGAGGCTAACCACGGCCACCCTCCTGGGTTCACTTCTTGGACGCCCCACTCCACTCCTGCTTCAACTCCCAATCAGGGTGCCTCTCCTTCTCCTGCTACTGGCCGTAAGGTCTTTCATGTTTTTCGAAAAGATCTAGAGGATGCTACTGGGGGAGTCGCCAGGGTCAAGGTAGGCTTCTTTGTGGGACCGTTGTTGAGGCCCCTCTTTGATGACCAACTATTAGGTTGCCCTTCAAGCTCATGTCCGTCTCTTGAGTCTTGCTCTGACGGCTAACAAGGTGCCCAATTGCCCCTCAACAGAGGCCGTCTTTGATTTTGAGACAAAGTACGTTCAAGCTTTAAAAAGTTGAATATCAATAATCGTAACTCCTTTGTCTTCAGAATCCTTGCTGGCTGCTCTCCTCGTTCTCTTTTAGAGAGAAGCATGCTCAAGATCAATCCTAATTCTGAGGAGGTCCGCCGCAAGTTTTTTGAGCTTCGCAGTCTAACTGTGAAGCTTCCTGCGGGTAGCATTGGGGCTAAGATAGCATCCATTTCTGACAACCAAGTACGGCTGATATTTGCCAGGCTTGCTGCTGTGGGCTTGAAGTCTTGGATGCCAGACTTTTTTGGATCTGTATCTTCGCTCTGGAATGAGCTCCATGAGGAGGTTGCCTTGGATTCCTTTAAGCAGGCTTGCATGAATCAGGCTTACGCATAAATTATCTTCTTTTTTTCCGTCTTCACCTTGCTTACCAGTATCTACAGGACCTTTGGTGTTGAGTTGAATTTTGTTCTCAACACAGAGCTCATGATTGGCCTCTATCGCAACTTTGTATTCTATCACTTGTTGAACAATATTCGTAAGGAGCAGAAAAAGCCTGGGGCTGTTGAGAGAGATCTAGAGTTATCCAAAGTTTACAAGCGGAGGAAACATGTGCGTTGCCATTTCCCCTAACCCTCTTCATATACTAATTAGCCATTCAATAGAGAATGGAAGAGCGGCTGAAATTCCTGGGAACTCTCAACTGGAATCCCCGCATCTCCACAATCATTTCCTCCCCTCTTGTCACTCTGATGATGAGGATTCTCCTGACCGAACTTCATACTATCGCCTCCATCTCCCCTTACGCAACTCCAATGTCTTAGCCTTTCTAGAGACCTTGGATGATCACCGCCTCAAGGCCCGGGCCTATGATCGCCGTCGGAACGCCTACAAGGAAGTACCCCGGGTTCCTCATCCTGACAACAAAATCAGTCCCTTCGCTTATAAACTTACTTCCCAAGCCTGTAGACCCTGAGGGAGAGGATGAGGATGAAGGGCCAGATGTCGCTTTAGATTGGTTTGACCCTGTGGAGTTCAACAAACTGCCCCCTCATGTCAGATATCGCTATCGCAACTGTCCTATTGCCCTGCCCCCTTCCGAATCTTCAGCCCAGGATAACTGGCAGAACATGAAGAACAAACCTTTCATGAAGAAATACGGTAACAACATTCGAGCCAAGTATAACATTCCTACTAAAGAAGAAATAGAAGGAGTAGATGATAAGGGTAAGGAGCCTGACTGGGAGGGGGATTCTGAGGAGGAGGAAGTGAACAACATGCAAGAGTGATTTTTTCGTTGATATGTAAGATTAGATTACTAGATTAGATATGGCTCAATTGAATTTGTTTCTCTTGCATCTCATCTTATCATCTAATTCTAAGTTGGACGTGGGACTCCTCAGGATCCAGTGTTGGACAAGTCAATGACAACATCAATAAGTCAATGACTTGTGACAAAAATTCCTGGAGCGGCCGAACAGTTGTTCCCATGGCCTGACACATGATCAGGGCTTTCCCTTCTTGCCATTATTCCCCTCCCAGTTACGCCTATGCCTTCCTCCGTTCTGTGTTTTTGCTCCCAGTGTAGCAAATTGCTCTTATCCAGGGAAGATGGTTCCCAGGTTCATGGACGAATGGTTTCTTCCAGGACTAAAGCTAACTCATGGGCTTGTTCCAGCTATTCATACGTCGGTGTCCAATGTATGGGTATCGTCAAGAGCTGATGAAGAGCGCAACAGTTTGGCTGCCTTGAGTCCAGCAGTGTTGCCTCAACCTACAACAGGCGCTTCTCAAAAACCAAAGGAGAGAAAAAAATCCTTAGATCTAATCCAAGGTAAAAATTCATAACTTGGTACTCTGTCTAAGCTAAAATCTACATAGCTATTCAACCAGTGTTTCAGATGATATATTTTTTTGTTACCTGGCTTACCCTCTATGCCGGCCTTAGTAGGGCTAACGCCAATATTGCCTTGAGGGCAATTCAGCTTATTCTGACAACAACTCTGAAGTTAGTGTATATGGCTGTGAGGTATTACTTCTATTTCAACAATATCAATATCCCATTGACTTTTTGGACTTTTTCCCCTCTGCAGACAAGCTGAAATTTCTGTTGAACAACCCTCCTCATTACAGCTTTCTCTTCCTGTTGATATTAGAACAGTATACTCTCAAAATGAGATGGATCCTGATCTCAACAGAATTTTTCTCTGCCCTACATGCTTTTCACAGTACAAACTTGATTCACAAGTAGAGGTTTGTATGTTCAAACATTCCCCTCGCTCTAGAAATGCATGCAATACCAAGCTGTGGAAATATCGCCTTGTACAGGGCCAACTTAAAAGATTCCCCAAATGTATCTATACTACTACTTCTCTCAGGTCTTGGCTTATAGGCATGCTTAAAAGACCCATCATTGATCAATTGCTCAAGGAGTCTTTTGAAAAAGGCCAAAATTTTCATCCTGCACCAGATGCTAAAATGCATGACATATCAGAAAGTCCTTTCTGGCAAAGCATAGGTGGCTACCGGCAGTCTCCATACCATCTGGTATTTGCTTCATACATAGATTGGTTTAATCCACTGGGCAATAAAGCTGCTGGAAAGTCACAATCCTGTGGGGCACTTGTTTTATACTGTTTAAATCTTCCTTGGGAGATTAGATTTAGACAAGAAAATGTTTTTATTGTTTGTCTTATTCCCCTTCCTCATGAGGCTGAGGTTTGGAGCCTGGGCCATCTATTGCCCCATTATATTCAAAGTCTTTTAGAGTTTGACAGTCCTGGACAACAACTACCAACATATAGCTCTCCAGAAGGGGCCTTGGTTGCTGCTCGAGTTTATCCCAATATCGCTGATCTCTTGGCAAGCAAAAAATATATTGGCTTAGGGGGGTTAAAGTCATTTTATTTTTGTACATTTTGTATGTTGCACAGAGACAATATTGGAGATCTGAATTATCAATCATGGATTCCTAGAAATGGTGCTGAAGTCCGCCAACAGGCACTCAATTGGAAAAATGCTACAACTCTATCTGAGAAAGAAACACTACACAAGACCAATGGTGTTCAGTATAGTCCTACTGTGGAACTTCCATATTTTTGATCCTATTCAACATACTATCATTGGTGTTATGCATAACAGATTGGAAGGTAATCTTCAACACCATTTAAGAGTTTTTTGGGAAATTGGAAGGCCAGACAGGCATGTAAAAGCAGGTGCAGGAGAAATCGCAGAAATGGAGAGGGATCTAATAGAGGATGAAGGGAATATTCTGAGGCAGAATCTATAGAGGCAGGATCAGAATTGGAGGATCTGGACTTAGAAGCATCACATGCAGCAAGTGCATCTACCTTGCTAGAAAATGAACATCACTAATTTTTGTCTGTTTCCTGAGTTATAATAAATCACTTGCAAAAATCTTGAGAGTACATGGGTGATTTGGGGAGTCCAAGCTATCCAAAAATCTAGGAGAGACCCCCCAAAATCCTGGTGAAGCAAGGATACAGGACACCTCCTTGTGCCTTTCTAATCTACCACGGACTTGCTTGAAGGCACTAAAGAACAATCTGAAGTAATGTAAAATTTTTAGAGAAAATGTTTGATGTATGCGGGGTACCCAAAAGTTATATGTGGACACCCTTGTACTCTGAAAACATGAATGATGCTGTTGAAATGAACAGTATATCACACAAGTGCATTGGGTGACCCACAGGTTTCTCTTGCAGTATCTCCAGTACATGCAAGTCAACAATGTTGGCCTTGGTGTGTAATGAAGAATGGCTAGAATCACTCAAACAAAGCTGAAAGATTTACAATGCCTTGCCATTTACTTTCCATTAACTTACTACCATTTCAGTGACACTCGAGGTCTTTCCTGTCGCACTTCAAAGTTTTTCAAAGATTTTTAAGCGCCCCTGACTACACTTTGACAGGCTTTTAGCGCTCCTGTTGATTCTCTGATGGGTCTTTCAGGATCTCTAAGCGCCCTGACTACACTTTGACAGGCTTTTAGCGCTCCTGTTGATTCTCTGATGGGTCTTTCAGGATCTCTAAGCGCCCCTGACTACACTTTGACGGGCTTTCAAGGTCTTTCAGGTTCTTTCAATGCCCTCAGAGGTGTCTTTCAGTGACTTAATGAGATATTCATTTTCCTTTACTTATCTTACAGATTTTTATAGCATCTTTCTACCACCTCAAATGTGGTATATAACAATGTAAGGCCTTGCAAAGTTAAATTTTTGGTCTTTCAAACATCATTAACAACCCCTTTAACAAAGTTGGGACTCTTTTGTGGAACCTTTAGGACCTGTTTGAAAACACTACGAGGTATCTCGATATACAATTTCAACGTCTAAAATATTATTGAAGATCACCGAATTATCATTGAAAACTGTTGAGACAAGTTCCGTACAATATTACGGAGGCCGCATTGATGTCTGAAACAATACTATTACGGCGAAGGGTGAAACTTATGCTTCTAAATATAATGTAGTACTAGAGCTCAGGACTACCATCAAGGATGAGTGTCGGCTCCCCCATCAGCCCTTCCGCCAAGGTTCTCCTCCTCCATTTCTTCTCTGGATCCACATCATCCTCTATCTCTTCCTCTGCCTCTTCTTCTTCTACCGCCTCTGCTGCCTTTCCTTTTCCCTTCCTGCTCACATCTCTGCCGCCGCCTCCAGTTTGCCCATTCCGGTTCTCGCTATCACTCCTCTTTCCATTTCCACTTACAAACCATGTCTGCTCCTCAGCATTTCCCTTCCCATTCTTTGCAGCATTAGCAAATGCGGTGAGCGCCTCATAATCATATACCTGCGGAGGTACAATTTCCGGGGCCGCGGTACTAAAAATTACGCGAGATCAGCACCAGCATCTCCCAAAAAATAAGAGACTCACTTCATTTCCTGCCACAGTTTTGTCTGCAGAAATTCGTAATAAGCTGGGGTTTTCAATTTTAAATCTCGCAGTGTCTTGACAATTGCCGTATAACTGCAGAAATTGAAATTCAAGACTTAGGGAACAAAGGGTATGATCTTGAAGACTCACTGGAAACCAAGATTAGCAGCTGAAAGTACTGTAAGCTGCTTATATCCAATGGCATATTCTTGGATTGCATTGCCAATCTGTATACTCAGTTCGGAGCAAGACAGGGAGAATGGCGGGAAACACACCAAAGTTACGACCATTGCAATCAGTGCCAGTGGAACCTTGCGCTGTGACTTGAGGTAAGCAACAAGCAGCTCATCTTGGGAAGGTTTTCCATCGATGAAATAGCCTCGCAGAATGCCACCTATGAGAGTGGTTTGAAACGGTAAACCATTTGTGGTCCGCTCCTATGAAAATGTAGTAATCACATAATATGGCAGATAATGAATGACCCACATGGATGTCCACGTCGCCTTCATGAAATCTTCGGTTGTGTATCAACCAAGTAACAGCAGAGCTCTGTAGGCTACAAAGTCAATCACAACAGAGAACACACAAGACATTGTAACTCAACAATCTGCTCTTGGGACATATTTCCAGGGATTCCAAAATGCTGGGTGACCCGAATCCTGACCTCTTTGCCAATGTCAAAGCGAATAGATGAGGGGCCGTAGCTCATCTACCTATTGTTAGAAACTAATACCCCCAGTTCCAGTAGGTGACGCACAAAGGTTACCAGATCCTTTCTCTTGTTTCGGTCAGACGATATTTGCTTGAGATATCTCACCATGTCATCCGCACTACCTTCTGCAGCCATAGCCTTGAGCGTGTCAGAAAACAGTGCCCACGAAAAGAGCTTGTTGTCTGGAAACATATTCAGAATACAAGTACCCATCCGAGCACAACGCTTCGCAAGGAGGGCAAGGTCTTCATTTTCAAACTCTTTGAGGAGGACCTTAGGCTTTCGTCCTCGCTTTGGTTGAGCAGGATTTTTCTTGCGGTGCTTTGTGATATCTCTGGCCGGCATCATCTGGGTGAGCATGTAGCTATCAGCGTAACACGACCATTGAAGCTAAACAACATACATTTTCACGGCCATCCTCACTGTCGTCACGACCATCTCCCATTTTGGTATTGATTTCATCTTCTTCATCTTCATCAAAGTCGTCTTCTTCACCCTCAGCAATTTCTCCATTGTTTGGGAGCTTCGGAGGTTCAAGGGCTGTTACTCTCAGTAGTAAAAAAACAAGCAGAGGATAAAGAAGAATTACCTTCGTCTAGCTCTTGGAGAAATAAATTCTCATCCTTATTAAGGTCGAATAAAGGTTCTGCACTCGACATAAGCATTGTTGGTAAATACTAGAGCAAGAATACAAAGAATACCTTGTTTCTCCACACCTTGTCTACGCGAGGCAGCCTTGAGTAAGGTGGCGAAATAAGACGCGGTTTCTTCATCATTTTGAGGTAAATTATTGAGTAAATTCTTGAGGATGATATCCGCGGAAGGAGATGGAGAAGCCAAATGAGACTGTGCCCCATGATTACTGGAGAGGGCTTTGGGCTTGTTTGAGGTAGAAACATTCCGACTAGAGGACTGGTTTGAAGTTGCGCTGGTTGCGTTGCTAGCTTTTGAGCTTGTCGACTCCGAGGCACTTGATGGCATGAAGCTTTCCAGTGCGTCAGTAGGATCCGGTCGAGAGCGTTTGGAAGAATTCTCAAGCGAAGGTGGCTTTCGCTTGCCCATGTTAAGGACGGAGGAAGAGGTTACAGAGGAAGAGGTTTCGCTTCGCTTCTTTTCAGTTTGACACGTGTTCATTCACACTGACAGAAATGGTCAACGCAAAACGACTGCATAATGACTAGACAAGTAATGTATATGCAAACCAAGAGTAAAACACAAAGTATAGGTGTAATATATGGAATAGGTACATTCATGGAAACAGAAGACATCGGTGAGATCGAAAGACTTATTCTAGATTGATGAGACTTCTGAACTGAACGATGGAAGTATCGATTCGCATTCGGCGTCCAGAGCATGGGCACGACGGTTTTCGCAAAGGAAGGGCGGGAAAGAGTAACGTAGGCATGCGGAAACATCTGTCGTGTCCTCATGCACGAGGACGTAACGTTCAACGATAATTTTTGCAAAGAGAAGAATTGACAAATGACGTAATGCCGTGTCAGCGCGTCGGCTCTTGAACGTTCAATACCGCATGTTTCTCGGAGTGGAGAGGACAGAGGGGCGGGGATTGGAGAGATTGATCCGATGAACGGCACACGACATGCCTGGGGATGCATCTTGAAACATGTCATCCTTCCCTCCTCCTCCTCCTCCTTCATAGTCCTCCTTTATAGTCCTCGTCGTCGTCGTCACTGGACCTTCTCCCCTCTGATCTCTGATGTCGAGATTGACATCGCTCGGGTCTTCGTCGAAATGATGACATTTCTGGTTTCAATTATATTCAGCGAGACGCACGACGTGATAGATGACCAAATAAGCAACAGCTTAGGATGGGGGCCTGATCCGTGGGGGTAAGACTGCGAGTAGGACATCGACGCGGAAACGCGCTTGAGACGCGATCCACGCTTCTGAAATGGTTTGACCAGCGCATGGGAGGCCGAGAAAAGATGGCAAGGAGGAAAAGGTTCAGAGGCCGCGATGGGGATGTTTTCATATCACCCAAAGGGCGAGAGCCTAGAGGATTGGCTGACGAGAAGTCGCGGATGAAGGCAGTAGGATGTGTCGGTTTCGGTGGAGGTTCGAGATGAGGAGGTTGGTCTTGGGTTCAGATGACATTAATCCCAGTTGCGGAAGGGTTCTGTCGCGTCCTAGTCAGAGGATACTCGTTAGAATGGTAGCGACAAAGTCGCAAAAACAGCTTACTATATTCATCCCGGCCTCAGGCCTTCACTCTCAAGATATCCAAATACCACGCCATTATCTCCTGAAATCCAGATCCCGGATCTAATGCTGAACCCAAGGGGTGTATTGGCCATACGTGTGTGCACCGGTAATCGGAAGAACAAGAGAGCAAGAGTCCTGGAGTGATTGGGGGATGGGAATATAAGAAAGGACATCCACGTCTAGAAAGAAGAAAGAAAGATTAGAGTTGAGGTATCGAACTCAAAAGATGTACCTACATACCTCTATAGTCTCCTGTGATCCACGCCCTCGCTCCAAACTACTCCTCAACCTTCTTTACCAAATACACCTCCGATCATCTTCGGTAAACCAAGCATCTTCATCCAGTCCTGGACGGTGTATGAGCCGTTTTCAGGTTTGTGCGTCATACCGCTCTGGGCCTTTTCATCTTTCGGCCGTCCGCAAAATATCCCCCCTCCATTCATCGTCGTTATTTAATCCACCTCCGTATCTCTCCCTTCGCCTCTGAACTTTGCGTTAATCGGCTTGTCGAAATAATCGCAATCAGTACTGGCATGGCGGTTTGTTGTGACCGCCGTTATCACAGGGCTTGAAGGGCTTCAACCTATGTACCAAAAATCAGCATTAGCGTGGAAGTTTCTGACATTAAATGTGAGCGAGTCAAAGTTAAAGAGAGACTGAGAGAATGAACCAGAGAGTGAAAGCTGAGCATACATGTATGTGTACTTCAGGAATTAAAGACGAAATGAAACCTATCTATGATGAAAAATCTTAGCCACCGACCAAACTGAAGATTAGAAGAAATTTCTTACTGTTTTCGAGAAAAAGAAAGAACTTTTTATTTAGTTGATAGCGCCCGGGCCTTTTCAAGTAATGCCACTCCCGTTTGAACTGCTCCGCGATTGTTTCGATGACATCACTGGAGGAGAGTGAAAAGACGAGGGCATGGTCATGGTAGCGCAACATAGAGCATTTGCATCGATAACACTGCCGATGAGAATGGGGATGGACTTTCCTGTACGATGGCGCATCAAGGACGGAATACATCATCGAACTCGGATTGGCGGGCACGGGCTGAGTTTGAAAACTCGACTGACCCTGCCCAGATAGCCTGGGGAATCAGAATCGTTTCAACATATCAGTGGCGGAGCTTTCCATAGTAGTCGAATTAGACGGCTTGGCCTTCTTTCTGCTGAACCACCAAGCATTCCAGTACAAGCTTGAGGCTCTGAAGGCGGATGCAGTCTCGTGTGTCTGGGCTGAGGTCAACGGAGAGCTACGGGGTATGTGCAAAGAGGAAGGTCGGGAACTATGACTTGAGGCTCGGTACCGGTAGTGTTTCTTCAGCACACCCGCCATATCTGATGGCGAACCTCCCGGAGATGGAAGAAGGGAGTCATTCTTTACGGGGCTTAGGCCAAGTGATGACGGTGGAGAAACTAGGCTCTGCTCTGATATGGCCATGGTAGAATGTGCCTTGTTAGGCGTCGTTGACGAACCCGACGAAGCACACCCCAAAGGCGCGATACGACCTCGAGACGTAGTTGATAGTCGAGAGGCACGAGAACCCGGTCGTAAAGGCAACTGAGGTACCTGAACCTGTGTCAGGCTAGTGGAGGGCCACAGGAAGTTGCGGCGAAGGGGGAGGAGGAGATGAGGGTGGTGAGGCGTCATGATTTTCGGAGGAAATCGGGAAGGGCTGCGGAGCATCCTCTGTAAGTGGAGCCTCCGGTGAAGCTTGGACTAATAGGCCGGATAATGAGGATGGTCGAACAATAGGCGAAGAATTCGACCGGGCGCGAGAAACGCGAAGTTGTGATGAGGATGTCGACGCGACTTCGAACGTGTCTCCTACCTCCGGTTCGAGCGGAGCCGGAGGTAACACAGGAGTACTACTGGCCAAAGCAGTTTCTTCTCGCCCGATATACGTCTCTTGGTGACCTTTCGCTTGTTCGAAGTTGGCTAGGTCCAGTCCTCCACTTCCAATATGTAATACTTCACACCATCTCCTAGTGCATAAGGATTGCTAGTGGGGTCCTGAACCAGATCATTTAATAAACGTAACAGAAAACAAGGCCGAACAAGCTTACATTTCTATCGACAACACACTCGGGGATTGAAGTGATTCGGGCAACAATCCACTCCCGGGTTTTCAATTGCTCTGCCAGATGGCCGTTGGCTTGCAAAAAGTAGTGCGGGAATGACACTAAATTCGACGCCAAATTCGATCCCGACGGTGAATTTTCGGCATAAAGAAGTCAATTAGCAAGGCGAAGACGGGACAAGGCATAATCATCTCACCATTAAACGCAGCCCACGGTTTACTGACTGAGTTTCGCGTAGGTAGAAACAGCGCTAGATCTCATTTGGTGAAGTTCCTAAATGAAATCTTGTTCTTCGCCCGTTCTCGGTTTTCTCTGCACAGTCGTCCCTGTTCGGGGGATTGTCTATGGTTGCGCCACTCCCACTCCCTATGAGATTTTGGCGAAATCCCGGAGAAAACGTTGAATCTAGCATCGAAGAAGCTTGTACGTGTGCTCGTGAAGAGTTTGGATGCGCAAAAAGAGTGATACTTTGGGCAGTCGCCGTGGCCTTCAGGTGAGAAGTTCGGAAGGCAACAAGCCTATTCGCATTTCTTTCCTCCAAGTCCTTAACATCAGCAAACTCGATGCGAACCTGGGCAAGCTCTGAGCGTAACACTTCAGAGATATGGGCTTGCTCTGTGGCATCAGCTAAAGCCCGCTCTAGCTCCCCTCACTGATGGTCGACATCGACGGTCCGGTCTTGCAAACGTTTCTCCAGTATCCCTCGAGCCATGGACTCGCTCTCGAGCTGGGCCTTGACTTGATGAAGTTCTCGTTCCAGTCTATCCACCCGGTCTCGCTCCCTGGCAGATTCTGTACTGTGTTCTGTGATATCCGCCTGTAAACAATGAATTCGGCCCCTGAACCCGGCGCACTGCTCCTGGAACTGATTTTCCTGTTGGAGTTTGGCATCTTGGACATTTCGAAGCTGATTCAACACTTCTTCAAGCCTCATCAGCCTCATAAGCTATAATATTTGTCCAGATTGAGTAAGAAACGCGAAAGAGTGCTTTTTATAGCATGCGCGGGATGATTACTCACATCGACGCCGAGAGTGCGAAACACGAGAAGCAGATAGGACTGTATGAGATGATAAGGGAAAAGGGCGCAAAGCATAGCGAGAGCGATCTGCGATTCGGTCAAACCCGGATTCCAGACTATCCATCTTGATCACCAGCTTTTCCAGCAACCCTCTGCATTTGTGAACTGCGTTCAGGGCCGCGTTGTCGTTGCTTGTACGGGAAAGCTCCTCGAGATCGTCGAGGACACGCAATAGACCTGGAAAGACTTGGAAATCGGAGAGGTTCATTCGAATTCCGGAGATAACGACTCACCGTTTATATCGGCCCTTTCTATTGAGTAAGCCGATTCTGAATCATCATTTTCGCCGTTCCGGATGACGAGAACGTAATTTTGACGTCCATTCTGCGAGTTTCAAACGGTGATTGTCCATGAATCTTGCTGCGATATATTTGTCTCCGCTTCCGTTCGCTCGACCTTCAGAATGAAAACCGTCGATATTTTCCTCGAAGGTCCCCGAGAGGAGATTTCCGACTCACGAAAGCTTCGCCATAACATCCAGGATATTTTGAGCTCCATGGTAAGAGAATCTGGCTACGCCAGCCACGTTTATAGTAACCACGGCAAATTTCTTCGTCAGCGCAGAAAACTCACCAAACTGCTTCCTCCTCACGATTTCGATGACAGTGACGCCATAAGCATACAGCATACTATGCAGACGCTGTATATGGGAAAAACTATTCTTTCCGCGAAAACTAGCTTGAAGAGCTGCCAACGCGGGCGGAATTTGAACGATGTCGTTGTTTATTACACTGATATGTCGTAAAACAGCCATGGCCTGCGTAGAAGACTTATTCTGGACTTCTGCCATATACCACAGCTCTTCACGCAGATTAGTGTCCAGCTGCTTGAGCTCTTCAATGATGTTAGCTTATGCTCCGAAAACATGACACATCCCAATCGCTTACCTTGAAGAATACCGTCCGAGTCAGGATTGGGGCCTGTAGAACGATCATCAGTCAAAGATGAATACGACAAAGAAAATTGTACGACTTTCGAGTAAATTCGCAGCAGTTGCTGCTCGGCCATAGTAGTCCTGGGCACGATGAGGAATCCTCTCGGTATCATCCAGCGACCTAGCACGCATTAGATTTGGAGAGGAAATCATTGAAAAAACATACTGAGTTACGCTAACAGTGGCTCGAACACCGTCACTTGCTTCCTTCAACTTGGCTACAGCTTGCTCCATCTCATTAAAACGGTGCTGGAGATCATCTAACAGACAAATTAGCCAGACATAAACACGATACCAAACCATCAACACACACACCATGAGTCCTCGCATAAGTCTGCAACCTGCGTCATCTTCACGTTTGAAACATAATCACCGAGTGTTCGCGATTTCTCCCCAGAATCGATAGCCTTTCGAACTCCAGGGCTCATAAGTCAGTATGAATGCTGATACGACTGATAATTTCCAAATCCGCCTCGAGGCCGTCAAGCAGAGTCGCTTGCCGGGCGAGTTATTTTCTAGAACCGGAAGCGATGCCTTCGAATGTGTCGAGAATCGCTAAAACGTTCATATCTAGGCTTCGTGAAGCTATTCGGGTCGCTTCAAATTGGAATTAGAGGGAGACGGCGAAATTGTTGATTTTCTCATGATGGGCATGTGCAGTGCGTAGATATGAGGCAGCTAGTTGAGATGGTCGGAAAGGAGGAGTGGCGGCGATACTTTCTGCAGACGTGTTACCCGTGAGTCCCTCGAGGAGATTCAAGCGAACAGCGAAGATAAACGAACCTTCTATAGGGGGCTGGTATGAAGGTTCGACTGTAAGCTTTGTAACACTTGTTCCAAGTCATAATCCAAATAGTACTTGTTGAATACAAAGATGGGACTAGCACAAGAACCAAGCAAAAATCAGACACATATTTGACAGAGATCTTAGTAACACACACCTGGTCTTGAGCTCCGGCCAGTTCACGAACATTGTGACTGGTCAATCTCCTGCCGTCGGTCAGATAAACAAGGATAGCTTCCGCTTCAACGCCAGTTTCTAGATTTCCAGTTCTATGATATATAATGAGCTTGGGAGAGAAGGCCCGAGCCTGCGGTAATCTACCGTTCAATATCGCGTAGGGAGGCGTTGCTCTATGGCGACGATAATTAGGAACAATGACAGTCCTGGGACAAAGGACAAATACCTGGAATACTTGTCCATCTTCAGCACGGCATATCTGTAGCATAAGGATATTAAAGGCTCAGGTCCTTTGGGTATGAAGGTTGTCGCAATTATACATAAGAAGAGCTGTGAAAGAGAAACAATGTTGCGCTGATCATGAACGCCCCGAATGATTCACGTGATAAAGCTTTGTAAGCAGCCTCATAAGCCAAAAACGGCTACAGCTTATAATAAGTTTTATGGAAAACAGTAGTCCGATGTTGAATGGCCTGCAAATACACATGCGTAGAAATAAAGACTAATATTACAACCCATTCCACGTGCATTCATCGCGTCACAGCCCTTCAAAAGCGGCGTCGATAGCCTTCCACCTTGCTAACCCCCGGAGCTCTCTTTCCTTCCTCTATACACGAGCCTGGCTCCGCTCATCCCAAACCCCTTCACTCAGTCCTCTCCCGTATGTGTATCCAAGCCCCCTGATTCCTTGGCTCCTCCTGCAAATATATCACTTCACCCAGCGTCTCCTTGGTATACTTCCCCAAAACCTCCGTAAATTCCTGGAACGGAACCGGTGACAACTCTTCCAATCGGACGATGGACACTTGCTCGTCCAACTTGCGCTCCGCACGTACTTTGACCACATAATAGTAGAGCTTGCCAGAAACCACATTTGCGGTATTCTCATTGCCGAGAGCCTGATCTATCAACACCGGCTTGAAAAGATAGGGTGAAAACCGTGGTCAGCGAACAGTCACGATGAATATCCAATCAGACTGCACTTACAGATAGTCGTAGAAGCTTTGGGACCCACTACAACCAAAGGCTTGCGGTAGTTACGAATCATCTGTCGCTGGAGGAGATGGAAATGATGCGCCGGAGTAGTAGAGAAGACGACATGCATATTGATATTTACCGCACTTTCATTATCGTACGTCGTTGGTGAGCTAGAAAAATCGATGAGCGTTGGAGATATACGGCAAAATATCACAATTATTCGAACCTGGAGGAATCTCTCTACCCTCGAAGAAGAGTGCTCGGGTCCTGCTCCGTCAAGACCATGAGTTAGAAGCATGACGAGCCCACTTTGCTTTAGCCACTTTGCTGATAGTAGACAAAAAGATCAAAAAGAGTCGGTTTCAAGTTGAATCAAGTCAATGAACAAATCGACTCACTCTCTGATGAGCCCACAAAAGTATCGATGATGTTCTGGGATCGGCAAAATTAGACACAACCATCGCTGTTTAAACAAAGAGATGAGGCTCACCTGAGCACCGTTAAAGAAGTCTCCGAACTGAGCTTCCCAAATCGGTAATAAATTTGGTCGCTCCCAACTCGTCCCAAGCTCGAACTCAAGTATGGATGTAAGGACGCGAATAGATAAGGGAAACACTTGGTACTCGCTGAGAATTAGTCTACAACGCAGACATTGCATCATATGTAATACGGTGTGTATGGGCTGTCACTATGTGTTGGATGGGGACGGACCAGATTCCGCGGTTTTGTTGTTTGGAACTTTCCTAGATGATCGGTTGAGCATTAACAAGGGAGCTCGAATTCACGTCGTGAGCGGGTTTCTGGGCCGATAACCATCGACATTTAGATCTGGAGCAACTTTCAGAAGAGAGCCCTCACCGCCATCTCGTACGGACTTCCACTTCCACTTTTGTATCTCCAGCACTATCCATTTACACCCAACACCATCCATTTACACTTGTTCAGCTGGAAAATACAAATGACAAAGACGGATGTTCGAGGTGTGGAGACCAGTGTTGAATAGAGTGTCGTGTCGTGTCGTGACGAAAAACAAGGGTGAAAATGTCTTAGGCGCCCGGCACCCGGCTCGAGTCAGGTTCTACTACCTATAGGTTTGAAGTATAGTGTATATACATAGTTATTCTATATACTGATGTTGTTGGTTTACTTAATATATCGTTTGATAGGTATACTTACTCTGAAGATTATTCACGAAGAATGAGGGGGAACGGTCAAGAATATTTTCGCACGTCCATTGTTTCTGCCACTGGGTACCGCTTGGAACAAGCATACAGCCCTGTCGAATGTCGTTAAGGGAGATGATAGTAGATTGGGGCTGACGATATGAATCAAGGGCGGGTTCGATGCGGTACATGCCCGTCGCTGTATCAGGTGTGCGCTTGAAACGCGTGTACCAGGTCACATAGGCTAAAGGAACTTTTGGCCAGATGTCCGGAGCCGGGGCAGGAAATCCGTAGCGATAAACAACGGAAGGCAGGCGGAATATAACCCTTAACCTCCCAGTTCGGCATCCTACATATCACCAGTTCAATAATCTCACCAAAACTGAGGAGTATTAACCTTACCTTCAACAGCCGTCGATTCCGCCGCGTCGCTATCCAATATGATCACAGTGTCAAACCTGGAAACTTGATTCTTGCGTGTTATTGGAACGGCCTTGAGAGTTTCTCGCTCAGTGTTTTCGAGTAATTTGGCTGGTGTGAGTTTACATTGATGCCATACGTCGATGGCCGCGAAAGGAAGAGTGCTCTGAATGACGGAAGCTTTGTCCGCCCGTTGGTCAGCTGGAAGCAGCGAGTTCAGGAACAATTTCAACTCAGATATGAGTGTAGGCGCTGCGTGAGAAGCGACAATATGGGTTAACTTCTTTCTGGGTTCATTGGGTGATTTGGCCAACTGGAATGAAGACCGATCCTGCGCGGAACCCACTGAGAAAGTCCAAGATTCAAGGTCCTCTGCAGACTGTTCATCGCCCAAACCACCCGCTTCGTCTTTGTCATCAGCTACATGCTGATGATTGGATTGTTGAGGTTCAATATTGGGCTCGACACTCCATGACTGGTAAAAATCGAAGGACGCTACCTTTTCCCGACGAGAAAGCCATTTTATCATCTGGGGGAAGTGATCCCTCTTGTTGCTGGCTCTCCACCCCTCCTTCGCAAAGTCAATGTGGAGGCGTTCAAAGTATTCTGTATTATAATTGTCGGTAGTGCCTAGCCACCGAATTGAATCGATGTAGTGAAGCATTGAGTGAAATTTTGGTATGTTGAAATCCTCCCGAAGTCCTTCCTGGATGAAATAAGACCTGTTCTTGTGCCAGGTATCCAGATCTGTCTTCATGTAATTGAGTGTTTCTTGATCGTGGGAGGGATACTGCGCTAGTTGGATAAAAGAAAGAAGGCTTCGAATTGCGGTTAAACCTTTGGCATTCACTTTTCCAACAAGACAAGCCAAAAGAATGCGAGCGATATGCTTGTATTCTGTCCCAGAAGCTTGTGCAAGGCTCGAGATGCCTTTCCCAAAGTGTCGGACACCGAAAGACACTGGTAAGGCTTGAATTCGCTTATCCAACTCTGCCTCACCCACTAGCTCCTGTACCCAATATAACAGATGCTTGAGGACACCCAGATACAGCTGGTGGAGGACGTCAGGGCTGATGCAACGATGGATGTCGGTCAGAGGAAATCCCACCCAAAAGGGATCAAAATTGCCCCCTGCAACGTCCTCCTCCATGGTAAGTGAATGTATTTTGTTATCACCTTTACCATGATCCCATACACTTTCACAAGCAGAGCGAATTATAGCACTTGTCCATTTTTGAGTGCGAGGTTCTCCTGGAGTGGGAAGTTCCAGCTCACTAGATTTGCGCTTGCACTTGGGACAAGTTCCGTATTTGGTGCATGTAATAAGGCACTGCTCGGGGTAGTCAGCGACATAGGTCGCCAGCAGAGGGTATACCTTCCGTACAGCGCCATTCCCTCCAACCATTTCCACCCCGCCTCCACTGGGATTTCCGGCCATTTTCAGAGGTTCCAAAACAAGCGCCATAGAACGGTGGAACAGTTCATAATTCCGAAGCTTCAGTGAAGTCTTGGATAACCCAGCTTTCATGGGCTTGTCAATTGAAAGATATGCGATGAGCACACAAGCTTGCACCCCCGGTTTCCGTCTAAGCAACTTGGGGATATTCCCGAGTGTCAAGTACACCGGATATGCCGATTTGTTTCCCGAAAATTGGGTCAGTTGTGTCTTGTCGGAGGCAATTATAACAGGCGCGATTGTACCCCCCTCTGGAATTCGTTGCTATAAATCGAGAGTTAGCAAGGTAGTCAAATTTAGTGATTTGCTATCTCATACCTGGGCTGCATTCCAGAAGCCTGCCGTCCACATTTCGGAAAATATCCTCTCTTCATCAGACTGAACATCTCCTCGGAAGAGCTTCATTGGTTTGTACACCAAGTGTTCCGAAAGAGAGAGATCACCCCATAGAGCCTTAATAGCGTCAATAGGATTACGATGGCGGACTATAAATTTCTCGTCCGGCCTGTCTTTGAATGCGAGTTCTTTGGTATACCAAATGCCGCAGCGGTCAGGTATTTGATCAACCTTGTCCAGCATGCTTTGTGTATTCGTATAGCCAAGACCAAGCCGTTCTTTTACCTATGCAACAAGTTAGAACCGTGACGGCTTCCAATCAATTGCAGTCAGATGGCTTACCTCCAGAATTTGAAGCAGACGATCAAAAGATGAATGAGTGATTTTTTCTTGAATTGCCCACTGGGCTAACTCCCAGTCCAGCCGACAGGAAAACGGCCGATAGTTTTGTTCATGAGACTTGGATTTGCTGCCAGAAAAAAGAGCCTTCCAGCGCATATGGGCATCAGGTTTGTATCCATATGTTTTTCCTGCTGTAGGGTGCCACCTGTAGGTCCGAGATTCGACTTCATCCTCAAGAAGTGTCCGGTCCATTCGGCGATATGTTTGCATACTAGTGGTATCATCATTATCTTCATGTCTGTCAGCTTCTTGTCCTGTTACATCAGGAAGGAAATTGAATGCGTCGGAATGTTCCAACATAATTTCCGCCGCAGTCTCCAGTACCTCTGCAAAAGCAGCATCCTTTCGGGACTCTTCATTGACTCCAGCATCTACCATCTCAACCTCAATGCTTCCTTCAGTACCATCGGTCTCGTTACCGTCAACACCATCAACACCGTCAACATCCATCTCCGAGTCGACGTCCATTTTATCATCCGTCAAAGGTTCAGCTGCCAGTCTGTCAACTGAATGATTCGGAACAGTGATTGGTTGTGAATTTTGATTCGTAGGACTCTGAGATGATGTGGTTGCGGCAACGAGAGCAGCGTTAACCGTGTTATTGAATTGTTGAGAGAGGCGACGGGTTTGAAGTGAAACGTATCTCCGATGTGGACCATCATCTTTCAAGTCCATATGCAAATCCCTATCTTGATAGCGCGAAAACGAGCGGTCACAAACGGGACAGGAAAAATCCATTGTGTGATTTAAGATCCTTGTAGCGTAGAATTAGGATTCAGACAGAGCGAGTCCGACTCGGAGCGTCATGAGATCACGAGATCAATAGTACACGGCAGGTACAATAGTACATTCAATGTACATGTGTGATTTTTTACACGTAGTTATATTACTGCGGCCTCAGAGAGCTAAGTGCCGACCATTGTCCGTCCTCCAGACCACAATCTCTAAGTAACTCCCCGGCCAATCTGACTCGTTTGCCTACCATGTTGTCAGTGAATGCAAGACCCAGTTCTACCGCGGAACCTTGTTTGATTCGGCGAAATTGTAGCAAGTGTTGAAGGTGCCAAAGGCAGTGTACCCCACAATCATAGGAATTAGGCTGAAAAGGAACCTAACAGAGTAGCAGGATTTCAGGTTATTGACGACAGCAAGCAAGGACGAAACATACTAGACTATGGGGCTCACACACCCAATCCGTTTCAGGGTTGTTCTTCAGGACAACCGGTTCACCCCTCAATCGCCCCAGCACTTCAGCAAGCCACATCAATACCTATTCAAGCAAGGATTGTAAGAGGAAGAATCAGGAGGAGGATTTGCAACAGCGTACAAGCATCAATTTCATGTTTTTCTGGAGGGAGAGAGGTTTGTCTCGATTTTTTACGCACGTTGTCTCCAAGCTGTCGAAAATCTCGATGCGCTTGAGGCGAAAATCAATATACGCCGAGTACCAATGGAGTTGGTTTTCGTTGATTGGGATGAAAACAGAGTCCCAGTTGTTGATTTTGAGTTTTTCCTGTGATAGAGATATAAGACCAATCTGCAGTGGGGCGAAGAGATATCATAAACCACTAATACCATGGTATTCGCGCACCATCGCAAAGCCGCTCTTTCGGCTTCTGCGGTCAATGTCCCACTCTTGGCAAATGAACACGAACTTTCTTGGAAGAGATGCTTGCAGGCAAAGAAAGTACCGAGTCCAAGAATAGTCGAACGATGGCACCATTTTGAAACAAAATAATTCACTATTTCATCGTCAATCCATTGGCCCACCCCCAAAGTGCTGAAATTAGCAATGGTAACATGAGGAACCTTTCCCTCAAATGGATCTTGAGCTTGGCGTATCTGGCATCGAAAATTTAGCACCTGGATATTGTCCACAGCACAAAGACTCACCTCCGTCATCATTTTCCTCAACCTCGCCTCCGTTGTCTCTGGATAGTCGTCAAGAGCTTTCAGCAGAGTCTGCTCCATCGAGGTCCGTTTTGTGTTCGCAAATTCTAGAAGGAGATGTAGATTTCCAAACACCTTGAGAACCAAACCGTCGGACGGTAGGTATTCGTGACGGCGCAATGAAAGGGTGAATTCGGTAAATATTGGGTATGCTGTTGACAGTTTCATGGACAGTTCGCGAAGAGCTTTGATAGAAGCTTCTGAATTAACGTAGAAAACCTCTTCTGGGGCTGAGGCCAATGCTAAAAAGCACTGTTCAATGAGATTCTTCACGTCTTCGACTTTCGTGGCAGCAAGTAAGCTCGTGAGATTTAGGGCAGGCAGTGACAGTTGGCAATCGTTGACCAAGTGCTGAAGCTGGAGAATTGAGACGGCTCGGCAAGTTCGAGTGAGTCCAAAGGGCGGACACTCAGTGACTTTGCAATGATGCTTCGTCTTTTGGAGGAATGATTCCAAAACTTGGAGCGAACGGGACCTGACAGTGGTTCTAGGAAAGTAGCGGATGAGGGTTAGAAATCGAATGGTATTGATATATCGCACCTAGTACGATCAGGCATTTTTGGGAAAGACCCAAAGAAAGAAGACTAACAGTCGAAAGATTGTGAGCCTGGGAATGGAAGGATTGTGAGCCTGGGAACGGAAGTATAATATTAGCCATCCTACTTGTCGCCACCTTGTACTCCTACTGCCGTCGTGCTCGCGCCTATGAATATCCAGGATGTCAATATCAACATGAGACAGAATGATGTTGATACAGAATGACAACAGTAGGTCCTCCATGAGAATAAAGGAATGGATCTTGACGGTCTGAACAAGCGAGTGATGAGGTGGGCATCCATTGTCAGACATGTCTCAGTTATATTCAGGGAGGATAGCCTGAGTGATAACTTGGCTTGGCTTGTAGTGCTTCCCATGCAGCCTAGACGGTGAATATCGAGGCCGAAAAGATTCCTTTCGCTTCTGAGAAGATCTCCTTGTTAGCGAACCCTTGGTTCACAAACCAAACTTAGACTCCTTCTATCCGTACAGTGACTAGATTACGGTTCATGCCCTTTTATGCCGAAGCTAAGTACCTCTTTCCCCTGAAACCTCCCATGCCACTTTCTCAGTCCTTTTTTCCTTAGTGCATTGTAGCGTCGTTTAGCGTTCGCGCTCTCCATACCAATTTCAGGAATTATCAAGGAAACGACCTGTCGAACCTAACATGAAACACCAGCGCGGACTATCATGACGTTCGCTTCAAGTCTTGGTATGAGGAAGCACATTGAGCATGAGCGCACTAGATATCCTAGCCTTCACTTTAATCAGGATTCAGCGTCGGTCAACCCTTGTTCAGGTATTCCTTGGAGACGTAAAAAAGCCCTTTCCACTGTCTCTCCATCCTCAGTCCTACACCATACCTTCGTAAATCACCTCAGTCTGCTGCAGGTCTACGTGAACGACTCAACAGTCGTAGTTTCGACCATGCCCCCATTATCCACATTTTGCCAAGCTATCTGCGATGTAGATTTGATGACGCGGTGTTCGCCTGCTAGAACTGCCCGTAGATTTTATGCTGGAAATCATGACTTTTGTTAAAGTCTATGAGGCCAGCTGAAGCTAGGTGATATTTAGTACATACTTGAATTACGAGTTTGACGGATTCCCCAGCCATATCATCACGCTGCTCTCGTACCGAATGCACACGAAATGTACATAGTTCATTCACTGTCTACTATCTCTGAGGATACTACGTTACTTTTCTATACACAATCATGTTGTACCGTTAAAACAAGGACGGCTGAACTTCAAGCCAATAATATAATATAACCGGGCCGGGGTATAAAAAAAACGCTCGTCATGATTCGCCGATCCCACATGTGAGAAACCGCCTTTCAACGTCAACAATCATGGCGACCACTCAGGATGTTCGGGAGCTCCCGTGCATGTTCGCCCGCATAGAAAACGACGAGTTGGTTACACACCCCAAGGAACCCACGGTTCGTTATGGCGGATCACCAGATGCTTGGGATTTTTTCACGAAACCCATTCGTGACACTTTTGGCGGTGATTGGGTATACTTGGTACGTTCCAGACTTGACTCGGCTCTTTTGCTCACTAAAACCTGTATAGATTCCCCCAGCCCCAATTCTGTACGGGCCTCTCATCACTCTTTGGCAGCGCGTCGCTCAAATATGTGAAGAACGATTATCCCCTTTGGAAGAATGGAATGTGTGGGACGGCGGTAAATATCCACTCGAGATTCTTCCCGCCGAACAGGGAACCTTCATCTACGTCTTTTTGGTCCCTTTGAACGACTACTTCCGGCGAGACCGCCTGACCGAACTACGACTCAATGCCATCTCCAGTCGAGCAGCGGATAGTCCCTCCAAGGGCGCTCAACCTTCCAGATTCGCTGCTGAACAAAAGCGACGTCCTCTTGCTATAGGCAGGCCAAAAAACTCTAGTTTCTATCCCATTCCCATCTCTCTACTTTACCCTCCCTTTGCTCGATTCAAGAAAGATCTTACTTCGGGACCCATTGAACCCGATATTTCGCCTCTCGCTTACAAGTGGTGCAGGGAACTCTCCGATTTTTTTCCCAAGGAACGCTATCGAGAGGCTGTGTTTCACTCTTTACTATCGGAATTACTGGGTCACCGTATTTCGAAGAAACATTTCTCCGGCTATACAACCGACGGAGGGATTGATTTGGAGTTCATCGAACTTTTTGGCATACCCCTGCTCGCCGAAATCAAGGCGGAAACTACTTGCGGATCATCGGATGCGTATTTTGAGGCCGCACTGTACCATCTAGAAGCTATCAGGACCATCCTTTTGGACAGTAGTCTTGCTGGCGCTTGGCGAAAGTCAAGGATGCCTTCTATCCTTATTATCCACAATGGTACGTCTTTTAATGTCGCATCAAGATATATTCACAATTGTTCACAGGTCCCAACATCCAAGTTTTAGGCGCTGTCTGTCTCGCAGAGCCATATATCGAAGTGCTTTCGCCCTCCCTGCCGCTCTACTTCAATGAGTATGATGCTCAGGCGATGGAAAACCTGATCAGATTTATGGGTGGCCTTCGACGCCTCTTTCGCTCTATTCTTACGGTTTATGAAAAAAAATCTACGGTGGAGCCTGTCCAGGCAAGTCAAGTCAAGTTCCCTTGTCCTTCATCATACCAGCCAATCAACTCCGACACCGAGTCTAGCTTCGAAACTAGCACCGCGGCTGACGTTGAGATCAGCGCCCAAGCAAACACTCAGTCTATGATTGGGCCGAGCACCGGCTTCAGTGACGGCAGTGTTGTTTCCCTTGGTGCTAGCCTTGACTCCATTACCGACGCCGTCGCCAATTTCAGCATCGATACCGGCAGCTCTCAGTCCAACCACAATCTGAGCTCCCAGTCCAGCACAGAGTCCCGCACCGCAATCCCCTTCACCTATGTCGATCGAATTGACTCTGTTCGCCTTGTCTTTGGCGCTCGCACTGCGACCGCAGAACGTATCATTGTGAAATTTGGATATGGCCACTACGGAGTTGACGCACACCGTGCGGCAGTTAAGGCTGGTTTAGCTCCGGCTCTGTTAGCGTTTTCTGAACTTGAGGGCGGGTGGTGGATGGTGGTCATGGAATACTTGGATTCTGGCTTCCAGTCATGCGCCAAGTTCGGAGTTCTTGAAAAAGCATGTCGGACTATCATTGTCGAGTCTATGGCGAAATTCACCGCTCTTGGTTACGTTCACGGCGATCTTCGGGCGTCAAATGTGCTGGTACGCAAGCTAGAGGGTCAGTGGGAGTGTCGATTCATTGACTTTGATTGGGCTGGGCGAGAAAACCAAGTTACGTATCCCTTAGGAGTGTATTGCACTTCGGGCCTGTATCGTCCCCTGACTCATATGGACGGATTGCCCATCACCGCTGAGCACGATCGACAAACCATTTTCACTATGTTAGCGGAGCGTACTGGATGACATCAGGAAAAGGACCCATGGTCAGGATAAATCTCTGGTAGCCTGGAAATTTGTCTGAAATCTGGACGGTTCAAGAGACTGCAGAAGCTCTAGCAGATCTTGAAGCCCCAGAATATAATGAATTCTTCTGGATTTATAGAGAGTTAGAAGTTTCTCTAAAAGACTCTGGGAATCTCTGAGATCTCTC
Source organism: Collybiopsis confluens (assembly GCA_013368555.1). Classification (NCBI taxonomy): domain Eukaryota; kingdom Fungi; phylum Basidiomycota; class Agaricomycetes; order Agaricales; family Omphalotaceae; genus Collybiopsis; species Collybiopsis confluens. The sequence goes on from JAACJN010000404.1 coordinate 30,381, forward strand.
TAGAGAAATACATTTGTGCATGTCATTTATTGCATATTTATTTAAATTAACTTATGATAAGCTCTCATACAGACCTATGAGAGTTTTAGGCTCGTCAATATATATTTAAAAGCAAAAAAATACACATGTAAAAATATACAACAATGGAGAGCGGTAGCAACAGAATTTCATCAGTAGCCAATGATTGAATAGTAGCATAGTATGAAAGACGTGCATGACCACACAGGAAACAGAGGTGAAAAGATGTGACAAGAGCAAAAGAAAATGACAGTGGGAAAAAATAACAAGGGTTGAGTGATGTTTGGTAAACTGAAAGTATACCGGGAAAAGTGTATAATAAAAAAACGAAGAGCAATGTTAGTTTTCTACATCCCAACAATGGAATGCAGCTCCCAGCGACAATTTCCCCTTTGTTGGTAAGAATGCAAAGATGGACCATGAGGGTGACTGTACAGAAGCGAGTTTTATGCCACATCTTCAGTCGGAAGTTGTGGAAGAAGAATGTGTTCAAAAGGAGTAGCGAGAAGTGATTGATCTCCTATGTCTGGTGGAGACAGGAGAGAATCCACGCACACATATACACTAATGTCCACGTGAATGCAAATGGGAAACGGGAGTATATTGAGTATTGGCAAAGAAAACCTTGTTGGACATTGCTGACGGAGTGAGGGAGACAGCTCGCCATTGCTGTTTACTCTAGTCTGCATTGGGTACACACCCCATATGACCGACGTTGGATTTTGAGAAGAGAATCTGCTGATGATGGAGTCAACATCACGACCAGACTTTTTTGCTTTTCAAGTTTTTTTTTTACCTTTTCCCACTCTTCTCGGCTTTAAAGCGCATACTGGCCAACGTTTGAGAGTTTACAGAATGGATACAGAGATGAGAAAAAGAAAAGAAAAGTCGAAGCGAAGAAGAAAGACTCGGACCACCGTTTAGACGCTCACAATCTCGTGGCAAACTTGGATATTAATATATCTACCTATACAAAACCCAAAAGAAATGACGGCGGGTCTGTCGCAACTTGCTTCCTCCTCCTTCCAGAAAGCGCGACGTCGTACCAGGTTGATAGAGGAAGAGGTAATTATCAATACACTAGCAATGGATTCCATATAACTGTAAATAGTACGATAACAAGACAGCACAGCACATAAATAACTAGCAATCGCGGAATGTCCTCTTTGCGCCAGTGGAAGAACCGAAATGGGATGACTACAACAAGACCTCATATCCAATACGGTGGTAAGACACCAGACACGAAACAGAAGTCACAATAATTAGTAGAGGGGGGACGGATTACTCTTTGTCTTCGAAACGGAGGACCTGGCCATCTTCGTCCACAGGCAGATTCCGGTAGCCATACAAATTCGATAACGACTCGATGTTTGACGCAACATACTCCCATGCAATCCCAGCCAAACCAACCAGGAACCACGGTACGGAAGCCAACGTGGCCAGGATGCCATTGTCGGTCCCGTAATATCCTGACCTGGTATCCGCGGGGAGTCGAATGTTTCTGCAATGAAAAAAAAAGCCCTATTAGCGCGATAGTTGAGGGGAAAAAAAAAAAGTTTGACAAACCCTCGAGCAAGACCGCTGCAACGATAAAAGTACAATCCGACCTGTTCGGCCAGACCGAACGAAATGAAACTCACACACCACCAGAATCCTGGGCAGGGGTGAGCCTTGCCTTGATCCGGACAATTTCCTCCATCACAAGTGGAGTACAAAATCTTCCGATACGCTGTCCGTTCATACCAGAACTCTTCCCCGCCCGCGCAGCTTTCGTCGTTGGGTAAAGGTGTCGTTCCTGGAGCCAGTATACAACTGCCGTCCTGGTTCCTAACGTGGTTAAATTCACTGTACGAGATGAGTCACTCAGTATATCTGCACAAAAAAAACATGGT
>JAACJN010000405.1:0-32273 GCA_013368555.1 Collybiopsis confluens
CTTGGCGAGAATATCTAGGTAGATTCAAGCACGGACAACCTATTTCAGCCTATTTTACATTCGAAACTCGTCTTTGTAAAATTTGGACCGATCTCCGTTTTCGGCCCTGAACACGTAGCGCCTCACTAAATCTCGAAGATCGAGGTGTTTTTTGACTTGACTTGACACAATCTGGATGAACGCTCCTCAGCATCGGATCGACAGCATCATCAACGAAAGCTACCTAGAGGCTGGGTTATCCTGAACGTCGGGTTATCCTGTGCGCTGGGTAATAATGAAAACTCCTGAACACTGGTCTTCATACGGCCAAGATATTTGGATTAGATATCAGGAACGCAAACTGGATCGTAGGCACGTATATAAAATCATTTTTCATCGTTTAATCAACATCTTACGTGATAATTGTACTTTCTACTCAAATTTCTGACTGTTTCGCATACAAGTTTGAAGTCATGGCGAACGCAATTCCTCACGCAACGCCTAAGCGTAGAGATATCTTGCTGGAGCCTGGTTAAAATATTATTTGGGCGATGAAACCTGGATTGAGTGAGCCTCGATGAATGGCCCCAAAATAGTATCTTTTTCGGAAGTCTGCAGTCATATCTGGCGCAATCGAGGGTTTGAGGACTTGTTCTAGCACGCGAATTTGAAGCAATTAAACAGATATGCTTGAGTAAATCGTCATATACATAGACAGTTCCATTGTTGGGTCAATATTGACAGGTTCCTGCTTTTGAAAGGCGTATCTGTTCGTTTATGCAAGGTCAAGAGTGATTTTGGCAAAGCTGATGTTTTAAAAATCATACTTCTATGACAAATCCGACATGCCATCTCCTGAGGCTAACCCTACCAACGCCAAGCAGATGCTTGGCTTCACGGAGTTCAAGAACCACCTGCAAGAGGAACCATTTTCTGACACCGGCATGTTCGAGCGGGACGCCGTCAGAGCCAGAGACACTCGCGGCCAGATTGCCGTATACAACACGACCATAGTGGCCTCTCATTTCGGTGTTTATCAATATGCCGACCTGCAGGCTCATGGGCGCCACTTGATCTGGTACCTCTGTCACCAAGAGCTTCGACTACACCAAGGAACCTTGGCTGGCCATCTTGCTCTGGCGTCTGTCTCTTTCCGGTACTGAAGCCCGCGGAATCGACTCTACCTTCCAACGAGTTAAGGAAGAGACCACGGTTTCGGGTGAAGCACGACAGGCACTAGGCCTGTCGTCTACTGGCAAACCCACACTGAATAGTCGGACCAGAAGTGACCAGTAGCCGTTCGTCGGTGAGCTGGATTGAACATGGCACTGAAAAGATGTGTTATGTACCGTTTGAAGAGGATTATTCGGAGGGACGGCGGAAGAGTATCCGTTGTCATGTGATCGTATTTGAACACGTGAGCCCTTTGCCGTCTCTAGTTCATGGACGTCGACGACGACTTCCACCCTGCGGATCGGCGCGTCGAATGTCATGGAAGACAAGCGTTCTCGCTGTCTGTTATCAATCTGGCCTCCGCTAAGCCCCCACAAAACCACTCCGAGCGTCAGCTCCTTGACTCCCGAACAAATACAACTCAAACGTGTCGGCTTTGCACAAGCCAAGGATCGTCTCTATCAACTTTTGACCGAAGCCGGAGCTCCTTTCGAGGTCATCACAGGTGCTCCGCTTCTCCCTGGCCAACAAGAAGCAGCACACATGGTGCCATCGAGTGCGGACGACTCTACAGTATGTTTGCCTCCATATCTCGAATACCGAATATTGAATACTGCTCGTCTTACGTTGTAGCTTCTTCTACTTGAATACGCCTTTAGTCTCGAGCCGCGCACCTTCGCCGTTCATAGTAAGTGGAACCTCGCACCAAGTAAGTTTGTTTAACTGTATACCGCCGATCTGCTTGAACAACCCCCCTACAGTGAATCAATTGTACCACCGGACTATTGACAGACACGGAGGTTTTCTTCTTCCAAGCCTGGAATCAATCACCTACATGCAGGAAAAACTCAACTTAATCGCCGCGTTTCGAGTTGAGGTGGCTCTGGTTGAACCCGATGAACGGCCCTTTGCGAGTTTATATCCCCATCTAACATGGCAGAACATTCGTCGCTGTGATCATGAAGACGTGAGCATATCGCTCGTCATTGAGAGATGTACATCTTACTCACTTCTATTACAGACGTACCTCCACACCTACTCGTTCATACCGTTTGGATTTGTGTTCCCCCACTCTCAGCCTGATCCACATCGCCCGCCTCCGCCGATATGTCAATGGTCGGCGCAAACAGGTTCATACATTCAGTACCCCTATCCCTACGCTCAAATGCCGGACATCCATTCTCATCTCAGCCCGTTCTTGGTGCTCGCCAATTGTTTCGAAAAGTACACCCGGTGGCAACAGAAACTATCCAATCTCCCTCGACCCCCGGAAGGCCCCTCCCCTTACTCTCACTTCCCCAATCCGGTTCTACTTCGACTCGCGCCTTTTCTTGAAAGCCCCGAACGAATCACGCGCTATGAGAAGCTGATCGGATTGTTCACACAGTTGCGAGTGATGGATACAGAGAGGCGAATGCACGAACAGCTCCCGCCCCAAGAACCCGACGTATTCATGTCTTCTCCCTCTTCATCCTCGGTCTTCACCTCCCCCCATCCCTCTGCATCTCAGCCTTATCTTCCGTCTGTCTCGCCCTCCCAACCTGAACAGAAGTTCTCTGCCGATAGGCTTCTGGGGTGAGTAGCTGGAATCCAAACGCCAGAGCTTTCTTCCGACTCTCTGCACCGCTCGAAGCGAATCTCTGATGCCTCCTTGTCGCTGGATACCTCGGTTTCAGGCCAGCGCCAGCCTTACGAAGCATCAAATCCTTCCCCAATTGAAACGGATCCCGAGTTTTCTTCGTTGAAGCGGTCACCTAGCTCAGTCTCAAAAGGGTTTCGTCCGGGTTTTTTGCGCCGCGTGTTGCAGGCAGTCAATGTGTAGTGCTTGCAAAGTGAGTTATCTTTCTCTCGGTCTCTTTTTTTGCATTTCTGATTGGCCGAGCCTCATGTGTTAGTTTCACTGGCGCCTCGTCACTCGTTATTTCGTTGAAGGGGCTTGGATAGGCCCGTGCAAGTCGATAACGGTGCTGGATTTTCCACTTTTGTATGTTCGCTTTCAGATTCCAGTCAGAGCTATTGACAGTCGAGGCGGGGGTAATGGTATTGAAGAAGTTGACTGGACGTATTCCATACTATTTGGAAGATAAGTCTGTTACGGTGTGTATATATTAGCCCTCTAAAAGTTCCTGTGCCGTCCCAGAATGGCTCGAACTTTGGTTTCAAAGGGTTTTGTAAAGTTTCCATCAGGATCATTCATATCTCACCAGGATAGGATAGGATAGGTAAATCACAGAAAACACTGACCGGTCAAGCTCTCAGGACACTTGGATTCGACAATTACGAACTACGCTGCGCTACAAGGATTAACCATTAAATTTCGGACATACAAAGTTATATGCATAACCCGAATAAGAGAGCGAGTAAGTTGTCAACAAGTCCCCCGGACGTATGTGTGAAACTTGAAAACGATTTCGTGGTTGTATCTGGGGGCTTGGTACGTCAAGTCCGGGAAGGCCATACGGGGACTCTCTGGGGAGGGAAGACAGGTACCCAACGGGACGAGGGATCAGAATATTATGCAATCAGAATGGTGTGTTAATTTTTAAAGCATTTACAGAATTGGTCCGCTTAGGTATGGTCGTCGTTCAAGCACAAGAGGTGGACGGTTGGGAAAACTTGAATTGATCTTTATCTTATCGTCTCGGAGGCCCTAGACTTTTTCGTTACTATAATAGGCGCAGTAACTCGACAGGCATTCTAGCGAAACACAGTGCATTCGGTATTTTGTTTATCATTAGTACCGTTACTCAAAAGACCCCCACTGACACTATGGCTGTAAACCTGCCTAACCAAGTCGTAATCGATTCCCCAATCCCAAAAACCTACCCCTCTTTTCCTTTTTATCAATGGCTTCTCGAACCTCATGTTCAGTTTCCTCTTCTGAGATTTGCCCTCCGATGATGGAATACCACATTACGGTCAACATTCCGATAACTGCAGTCAATACGCAGCTGGAAACAAAAAAAAGAAAGTTCAAGGCAAGTTAGCGAATCCGCCTCAGCGAAGAGCAAGGCCGGGGATACTCACCCAAACATTGCTAAGATACCTTTGGCATGCCATCCATTGTTTTGTGGGAACGGTCCAAGAGGCAAACCATCTAATTCTGTCGCCGAAGCAAATCCAGCTGCGTTTCCTGATGCGGGTAGCCCTAGAGCTTTACAATGGTCTGACAAAGCTTGAGGGACCTTATCAGCGTATTGCTGTGCTTGAATGGGAGCCTCGACAAGTTGTATCGCTAGTCCGACTTCGAGATGCCACTCAATGTGACCTGCATGCAAAAAAGGATATGTCAAATTGAGAATAGTGGGAGAACCAGGAGGGGGCGGGGGGTAGACGTACAATGAAGGAACCAGACTCCTGGGTTATCGGCTACGACACGAAGCGTTGCGGAACCTCCGGAGGGAATGAGCACTGTGTCTCGTCTGACGGGATTTGTCTGGTTGGAGGCAATGGGCGGATTGAGCGTAGGATCATCAGATGTGTAGTCATCCGCTCGACCAACAATCATGACTTTATGACCGTGCAGATGGCTAAAAGAAAGGTCAAGTCAAAGAAATTAGTCATCATTAATAAATCCTCAACGAGTTCGGACGTACAAAGGATGAACACCAGCATCAGAATTCTTAATGACGATATCCACGACATCTAAATGATCCACCACGAAACTAAGAGGTCCATACGCTTCGGCAACTGTTGCGTTCGAACCCAAGGTCATCTCGCTAAGTATAGCAGGGACCAGGGGGGAGTTGTACGTGATCTGATTGAACATCGCATGGTTTGTTCCATCGTTCATTGTATCAAACGCTGCGACGAGCTCGATTGTTTTTGTAGATTCCGGAGCGGCTACTTGTTGCACTGGCACAAGGTCCGTGTCGTTGACGGTGAAGTAGGCATCGACCGGACCGTTATCGGTGATGGAGGCTGAGGAAGAGTAGGTGATCGATGAGCTGATATCTGCGGTGGAAAGGCAAATGATTAGTAGTAGTCTCAGAACGAACAGAGGGGGCTCACTAGGCTGGAGTGTATCGGGAACAGTATCGAACATGTCAGTGTCAAAGTTGGCGTGAATTGCCCAATTAGAGGAGCTGTCATTTCGAGCAGTGACTAGGATGGAGTAGCGCTGTGCAACAGAGAGGCTGATGAGGGAGATAGAATACTCTTCGGTGTCAGTGCCGTCCACTTCAATCTATGGGGAGGGATGTCAGCCTCTGAATAGGCGAAAGCATAGTAATGACGAACAATCCTCATATCATGACCGTCAATCCAAAAGTAGAACATGCCGAAAGCGGAAGTGTTGATAATCCTCAAGCGGTAGGTTTTGCCGGGTTGGAATGGAAGGGTAGCATTCTCGTTGAATCCAACGGCGGACGTGACAGGCGAAGGATTCGTTCCGGATATGGGACCAAGATACGAACCAGTTTGAGCAAAGTAAATCAGCCCAGAGTCTAAAGGAAGACAAATGTCAGCATTCCATAGGCGAATTGTCACCATAACGCTGACCTGGAACGGGTTCTGCGCCTCCCGGATTGGCGATGTTAATGAATTGTTCGAGGAGGTCGCTATGTTCGGTGTGGTACCAGTCGCCAAGAATGACCGTGAATTCCTCATCGTACGTATAAACTTCCTTTGGCGGATGAAGAACGAGCGGGGCTCGAAGTCCATCCACGTATTGACCCTGAGGAAGAATTGTCAGATGCCGTTCTTGGTGGAGATCGTGCTAATGGATTACCCTACCAGAAAAAAGAAAAAGATTAATACGACAACGAGAACGAATCAAACTCAGACTTAAGCTTACCCTGCATGCGAATGGACCCAGTAAGTCCCCCATTGGCCAGAAGAATTGATAGGTACAACGTAATCGAAGGTTTCACCCGGAGGTGTACCACTATGAAAAACGTCAGAAGGTGTTTTCACGAGACGGGGCATACCCCGTACCATTCTGAAACGCCTACAGCGCCATCCATAAACGACGATTGATTGAAGAACATTCCGTGATGATGCAGACTCGTCGGAGCCTCCAGCGAATTCGTCATATGGACCACCAGAGAGTCTGTGTTGTTGATGTCGATGGGAGGTGGCCTAGAGTACAGCATCTGTGAGAATCGCGCGGCACTAACGCAGCGCATGGAACCTACGGCCAGGTGTTATTGACGCCGATTACACGACGTTCAGCGAGACCATCAGGGTTCGCGTCCTGTACATAAGTAATGTTCCACCAAACTTCCTTGATTCCAGCGAAAGCTGGAGAAACGACGGAAGAGAGTAGGAGCAGAACTGACGGTGTCAGCTGCATCGTGGAAGGAGGAAAGAAAGGAAGGGGAGCGACGGGTAATCCCCGTAGAACGGTTCTCCTTTACATATCCAATTCAGGTATCTTCCAGACCCAGAAGCCGTCGGGCGAGGATTAGCCGATATGACAAAAGCAAAGAGGCTGAGAAAATGACCGCGACAGTACGCCCATTTGCGTGGACATTGCTAGTCAACTTCGGGTAGTTTTATTGACGGGAATGGAGGGAGAAGAAAATTTTGACAGCACGAAATTTTACGTATCTAATCAGATATGATCTAGATTATCTGATAACGATAATCGCCAATTCAAATCCTGGACCCGCTGATATCCCGAAGGGACTTGAATTCAACGCTCAAGATTCCAGCCCTTTTCTGAGGTCCCCGCGAGGCAAATTAGTTCATTCCTAACTGGACCGGTCCTCTTATCGCTTTAAAATAACTCTGCTCCAGCTATTCCTAAAGGCCCGAAATTTCCCTTTCTTTCGTTCTCACTTCGTCCCCCCCCTCCTTTTCAGAATGGCTAAAAGTCTATTCAGTGTGCCCATATTTTTCATTGCGTTCAGGGAGACGCTCGAAGCTGCCATAATTGTCTCTGTTCTGCTGGGTCTCGCCGAACAAATTGTCTACGAAGATACCGACCGATTATTGCCTACTCATACGGTCTCTACTGGCGATGAAAAATCCGAGTCCCCAACTGCAGATATGTCAATCTCAGCTGACGGAGAAATTCAACGTCGTCGTTTGATTCGCAAATTACGCATCCAGGTCTATTTTATCGTTGCTTTTTTTTTCTTTTTTTTCTTAACGTTTCATTTCCTCGTAGATTTTCGCCGGGGCGGGTATAGGACTTTTCGTAGCACTAGCAATCGGTGCTGCGTAAGTTTTTGAACTTTTTCCCACTATTTTAACTGACCTTTCACTTTTTTTTTTTTTCCCAGTTTCATTGCGATCTGGTTCACTCAGGCTTCTAACCTCTGGGCTAATACCGAGGAGCTCTGGGAGGGTTGGGTTTTTTTATTTTAACTTTGTATTCAGCAGTCACTGACGGATGACGGATTTGCTCAGGTATCTTCGATATTATTGCTTCGATCATGATCTTTGTCATGGGAGTCAGTATGTTAAAAATGGATCGAGGTAAATTTTCACATTCTTTCTATCGAGTCTACATCTTTTCATGCGGCGCCGTTATCAGCCAAGGCCAAATGGCGTCTCAAGCTCCAAAAGGCTTTCGATGGCCGTACCAAAGGTGACAAGGACGGTAAAACTGGTAAATGGGTGCTTCTCATTCTACCTCTTATCACCGTTTTGCGCGAAGGTGTGTTTAGGCAGTTGCTGGTACTATACCTTTGCTACTAATGGTGAAATGTCCAAATAACACAGGCCTAGAAGCAGTCGTTTTCATCGGAGGAGTCTCTCTCGGCCAGCCTGCGACTGCTATCCCTATCGCTGCTATCGTCGGTCTCATCTGCGGTCTCGTAGTTGGGTTCCTTATCTACCAATTTGGTAGTCGCACAAGTGGGTGACCAGATTTTCCTGCCTTCTTTAATCCATCATCTCATCTTTCACTTTCCTTCCAACCTTCCCCTTCTATCAGCCTTAAACGTCTTCCTCATCGCAATGACTAACTTACTCCTCCTTATCGGGGCTGGACTCTTCTCTCGCGGCGTATGGGCCTTCCAGGAAAACAACTTCAACCATCTCCTCGGGGCCGATGTAGATGATGCCGGAGGTGACGGTCCAGGATCGTTCAACGTTAAAGGAAACGTGTGGCATCTAGTCTGTTGTAATCCAGAAGACAATCTCGATAACTCTGGTTGGTCAATCTTCAACGCGATTTTTGGATGGACGAATAGCGCGACTTTGGGGTCAGTGCTCAGCTATGTGGCGTATTGGATTGCTGTCGTCGTGGTTTTGGTTTGGATGAAGTTTAAAGAGGTAAGTAAAGAAGGGCGTGAATTTTTTTTTTAATTTTTTTTTTTCGTTCCTAAATTTGTTTTTGAAAATTGGTGGGTTTATGTTCTTACTTTAGGGACGAACGACGATTTTCGGATATGAATCTGCTGCTGGCCGTTCTCGTCGTTTTCGACGCGAAAAAGCAGCTGTACAGGGTATCGAGACCAATCACGGTGGTATTCGCGGCACGGACTCGAAGACGGACAGCGACAGCGGTGCAATTGCTTCGTCTTCTGGGTAACCGAAGTGAAGTGAACCTTGAACTCGTGCGCAATTAAAAAATTTTTACCCGTATAGTAAAAACTTTGGGGGACAAAATTTTTGCCCTAAAGCTTTCAGCCGTTCGTACTGCATGTAGTACTATGAAACTATGAATAAAATAGCTGTTGTAAAAGACGTTCGTCCGACATATTCCCACAACCTTTCAGTGTCCTACTAGGTCGACCATGTTATGAAAAAATGTTTGGTTCATTCGGTATACAATGTGAAATCCATTCTTTACAATTTACAAACTTTAAAGACAACAAGGGCGACCGATTCAAGGCGCTCTGCTGCATATGCCGCAGCAGGCCGAAGAAAGCTCTAAACGTACTACAACGACCTCTCGGGCACACAACTTGAACTGTACCACTGGAGTCTTCGAAAAAAAAAACATCAACGCGAACGAACGAATGAAAAATTGCCTTACACTCAACCCCCATGGCCAAACCGCAGGAGCCGAGAAAAATCAAAGAGGGATGCCATTTGATAATCGAGCAATAACTGCATCAGCGACGAGGCCTCCAAGAACAACTTGTCCAATGAGCGGTGTTTGCAAAAAGAAGTCTCTGCAATCGGCCGGTTGGTCGATGTCTGTATTGAGCAATTTCGAGAGTAGCAGGGTGGCTGCTACGAGGATGCCGACAAAGAATGTGGTTCCTTGTCCGTTGAGATAACCTCCGTAAGAGAGTAACCCGAAGAATGCGATAGCGGTGGCAGAGCATATAGGGATAGTGTATCGACCACACAGCAATGCGGCCGATTTAATTCCTATTTGGGTGTCATCCGCTTTGTCCTGATGATATACTATCAGTAAAACTGGTCGAACAAAGTATAACAGAAGGGACTCGAAATTTACTTACCATATGCTGATAGATGGTTTCGTATGTCCAAACCCAGAAGCAGCCGCCAAGGTATACCGGAACCAAGATCTCGTATGGCATCTGTTTCGAGGTATTCAAGGTGCTCCATCCCATGAAGACACCAACGGTGAACATAAGACCCTATAAGGGAGAATGATGAATCGCACACCAAGTGCATAATCCGTCGAGCCGACTTACCAGAGGGATGGGAGCAAAGTACATCCAACGCTATTGCCATGTAACATACTGGATCAGAATATACTGCGGAAAGAAAAAAGAAATCGAAGAGAACGGACTTTACACGTAGGATAAATGATGAACAGAGGTGCTGCAGCTGAAGCGAACTTGAGCCTAGGATTGTCACATCACTTAATGTCAGTGATGATCGGATGATTCGAGTGGTTACTAGGAATGACTGACGATACAGGATCAAGAAGGGCTTGGGCGAGGTAAACCCCAAGTAGCGCCTGAGCTACGAAAAAAAGCCAAGCCCGTTCAACCGAAATCGCGCCTCGAGGTATCGCGCGATTTTTTGTCCGGGTTACCAAGGCATCAATATCTAAATACCGACAAATTCGTTTGGAAGGAAGGAAAGGAAGGAGATACAAAAAATATAGCTCACCATGATCCAGAATATCGTCGATGGTCATAATCTAGGCCGGTCAGGTCAGGTCAGGTCAAGGCCGGAGAGACGTGTACTAAGGTTCACTTACTAAAGACTTGATACCAGAACACAAAACGAGATACTTTACAGCCCAAAACAACGCGGCGGTGGCCGGGACGCGAGATTGGGCATGGTAAACCATTGCAAGGGCCCAAGCTGGAAGGCATCGGGGTTAACGGAAGGAGCAGAGGCTACTAGCGCAAGTAGCGTCCCTACCGGTCGGTAACCAAGTCGTCCAGCAACCCATATGATTATTCAAGCGGCAAAGCTCCCAGCAAGCATTGAGCTCCTGCTTGGATGGAAAAGAGAAGAGATTGACGATACGCTTCAAGGAGGGCATTTGCAGCGGGGAAAGTTCAGTGATAAGGAGCTGAAGCTGGAGAATAGCCGAAAATCAAGATCTCTTTAAGTAGGGGAAAAAAACCATTTGTAATTGGAAATGAATGACTTTACGATCCACGGCTTGAATATTTCATATTTGAATGGGTCTTCATATGGGATGACATCAAACAGACGATTTCTGTTATCAGCATTCTATTCTAACAGACTATCAAGAAACTCTCTATCCAACAAGTTGTGCCAGACCCTCAATGGTCCTCCTCTGCCCAGTCTAATGGTAGTGCTAACTGTGATAACGTACAATTTTGCTGCAAAGCCTCACTGCATAGATAGTAGGCTGTAAAGTCCCCTCCTCCTTGGCTGCGTACTAGGGATCTGTCGTGGGTCCAAGTCGTTTCTCGGGAGGATGACAGTATTTCCATCATGATCGTCGGAAGCGCGGGGCCAAATGTCGGAGGCCGATGTCGATGAACATTTTATTTGGGGTAAAAAAAAAAAAAAAAAGAAAAGAAAGCAAAACCAGGAACACCCAAACGTCTTTACCGAGCATGACCACGCATTGTGGCGTCCGAGACGGTGTCGTGTCAGCAAGTTTGAGAACGTTTGAAAACTATAACCACTTGTAAAAAAAAAAAATTAGAAAATTGAACAATCGCTGGTCCCATACCAGTCAGAATGAGACCAATTGAATCTCGATGCGAGTTAGTACCGCGTATTTTTTGGATGAGTATCATACCTAGGAGGCCTCATGAGTGAAGTGCTGCGAATGATATGATATGAATCAAATGGAGATGGGAAGCCGAGAAAGACGGCTCAACAAGGGAAGGAGAGAAATATACGGGAATGATCTGTCTGCTTTACTTTTCGGAGTTTCGAAATGATAGGTTAAACCAATAGAGGCTAGATAAAAACGTGAAAAAACGAGTAACAGGAGGTAATGGCATGCGCTCAGAAAAGCAAAAAGAAGCTGCGGTGTTGCACTTCGCCTCGGTCTGCTGTTAGGGCGGGGGGACCGTGAGAAGCTACTAGAGAGAGTACATTGACAACCCCGATACGAACTTGATGCCACGAGTGTTTAAAAGAATGAAAGGAAAAATAACGATGAGTGCCAAGTCGAAAGACTTATAATTTTTTTTCGGAAGATCTCTGCAGATATTGTGACAGGGAGGATATGATGAGCAGCGCTGTTTCTCGCATTGAGAGCGGATCGGGGGCTGGGGGAGAGACGCTAACCTGCAGCCGAGAAGCTATCTCAGAATATTTGATTTGCTTGAAAGATACGTAGATACGACTGGAAGATTCGGATCAGCCCGGATGTCGCCAACTTGTTTAAGCGTCACCCATCCGGCTTCTCCCACGAACAGGCGCTCGGGTGGCGCTCATCTTCTCCTTCCTCTTGTATCTTCACCCTTCACGTGTGGGAGGAGAGGTCAATCATCGTGTCTGTCTGTGGCAGTTCCTCATCCGCTTTCAGCAATACCTCCTGCACTTTTCGCATGCCATTGTTCTCGGGGGCCATGTAAAGTGATTCGTACATTTTCGCTGCCAGTGATTTGCAGTTCACGATCCAAGGAAGAACATTGCTGATCGAATGAAATAAGGGGAAGATCTGCTTGGTTGGGTAGTAACCTTGCCAAGTACTTACTCGGCTTGAGTACACGAAAACTTCATCAAACACATGAGAAAAAAAAAAAAAAAAACTAAAAAAAAAAACTAAAAAGAACTAAGAAACTTTGGTCCCAAATGATCTCTCCCAACTCGTCCTTCAAAGCTTCATCATACACAATCTCTTCTCCTCTCGTCCTCGTCCTAGCCCTCGCCTGTGCCAGCCCAAGGCACTCGACACACTCCAATGGCAGAACATTCATACAATTCGGGTTCAATCCGTCGCTGCTCTCCCCATCCCGATGACACGTCTCCTGGCAGTGCCTGCCCAACCCCTAGTACCCCACTCTGACGCCTTATCCACGACGTCCGTAGTGTAGGCATAGCTATAGCCACCATCACCTCAACAAACTCGGGTCTTTTCTCCTCCTCATCGTTTCCTTTTTCGAGGTGCTCCTCGGAACACGGTCTTGTCTTTTCAGGGTCTCGTATCGTGTCGTTATCATTGGGATTGGAATTAGAGTTGGGATCACTGTCATGAGCGTGGTTGGTGCTCGTGGGAAGGATATTCGACGTCTCTTGACGGGACGAGAGACGGAACAAACGAGCTAGTGATTGTTGGAATGTAGAGATGCGCGAGTCAGGGCGCGGCGTAGGGATGAGAGTTGTAGGAGTGGTGGTGGTGGTAGGCTGTAGAGAGCCGTTCAAATCACCACCCCCGATCTCACTACTACAGTTTCGGGTTGAACAACAACTTTCCTCCTTCATGAGATTCAAAGCAATAGGCTGAGATTGGGAAATAGATCAGTAAACTGGGAAGAGGTAATATTTGGAATTTTTTATAAAAAAAAAGAGTGAGCTTACCATGACGCTTTCCCAAGCAACTTCTGTAATACTACTGGTTCCTTCGGCGGATACGCCTTCTTTCTCAACATCCAAACAAGTCCACAAGTCCCATAGTTTGGGTCTTTCCCCGATCCCAGCATTCCCATTCCCATTCCCATTTCGGTGTTGTTGTTGTCGTCTTCGTCGACCGTGTCGACCCATCCCGCCGGCTTCTGCCCTCTCTTGTTGTTGTTGTTGTCGTGCTGCTGCCGATGATCTATATCGTGCGGCATACACGCGCCGCCAGCCTAAAGCGGCAACAATCGCTGTCGCGAGGAGACCGATGGCTAAAAAGGCGAGGATGAGTGGAGGCGAGGAGGTGACTCCGAAAAAGTTTGAAGAGTTGGAATTGGTGTCGCTGGTACTACCATCGGAGGAGGAAGAGGTAGAAGAGGGAGAGGTTGACGTGGCTATTGATGTGGTTGATGATGATGATGATGAAGTTTGCAAAGCCATGGCCGATATCTCTCCGAAAAATCAAAAGACTAAAGGAATAAACAATGAATCTTCCAATATTTCGTTGCTGTTCCGCCGTTTCGTTTCGTCAAGCAGAAGGAAAGAAATCCGTTCAGCGGGATAGGATCATGTCTCGCCTCCGAGGAGGTAGAGGGGGGAAGGTGAGGTGAGGTGAGGTGAAGGGCGGGGGAAAGGGAAGCGTGTTGTTTTTTTTTGCGCTTCTTGATTGCTTTTTGTGCTCGTATTTTCGTTAGAGAAGCACCATACATGGATAGATGTAGCTTCCATAATGATCACGGGTGATAATACCTTATTCCCGTTAATGGGCGACTGGGAGACTGGCGACTGCCGTTATTCTTTGAACGGTGGAGATGGCATTTGGGACGTGGCCATTCAAATGTTTCTGATATTTCATTCCAAGGTCGCGTGAGGCCCTAATTCGCATCAGCATGGTATTTTCTTTGGATCTTACCGGGATATTGATTTTCCTGAAGCATGAGTCATCTCATCGGCAATAAGACTAAGGGACGACGTCGGCGTCGACCATCAGATGTTTTATAGACCGAGGCGGAAGAGTAGCTCTCAAGAAACGAGATGTAGTCAGCGTTCGATAGTTCCCCACCGAAGCTGGAAGCGCTGCTGCGTTTATTCAAAGCACAATTAATACATGCCAAAGGTAATATCAACAAAAAAGCGTTAGTACACTACCGTTTACAATGTCCACGGATATATACTCTCTTCACATGAAAACCGGCGAACTAGTCAGTATTAATTGTTCCATCAATGATATACAGGACTCCGTTCGATGCCTGAAGGGTGCGAAGAGCATTACCGGTCGATTCAATGAGACAGAGGGGGTGCAGCACGTACCATCTTGGTACCCGAGATTTGTATTGTACTCTCTCCATCTTGAACGGATACAGCTTCTTCTGATTTTTGTGTAACAAAAGATACAGATTTACCCTCGAGAAGGGTGTCGTATGTCTTTTGCGAGGGAAAGTCGAGCGGGAAGTTCTATGGAAACGAATAACGAAGTTTAGAGGTTAGAGGTGAACAGAACCTTGTGACAAATAGGAGATTTACAGGGATGATATGAGCCTGAACCCATCTTTCAATGTTTTCCTTAGTACTCCGTTCAAATTCCTCTTCAGTTAGGACAGGTTCTTGACCTTCTTTGGGCGCAGGTCCTTGATGTCTATAACGGTCAAAGGAGTTATGTATCGATCAAAAGCAAGCACAGAGGGTGGACGTCTACGCACGGTTTCCTAGCCAAAGCCATCACAGCCTTATTCGTAGGGACCAAAAGCGTCAATCCGCCTTGTACAGAGTGTGCCCAGCTTTGTTGAGAGAACTGCGAAGGCTCTTCACTGAACAACGCAGAGAGAGCCAATTCACGAGCATAAGAATAAAATATCGAAACTGAAGGTTCGATAGTAAGAAGATCCGCCAGCGAGGGCGAACCGTTCGAGAGCTGGGGTTCCATGTTTATTTTTGAAGGATTTAGCGGGATTTGTACAGATTCTGGGATGGTAGCCGAGATTAAAGGTAGAAATAGCGTTAAAGAGAGAGGTAGCCTCATGTTTTGGAGAAGCCTAGATGAACACTGAGCGTCGGCGTCGGCGTCGGCGCAAAAGAGCAATAGGTGGTCCGTGCGTTTTTGTTTGGTATGTCCAAACAGTGCACAGCCATCCGAGCGGTGTGGATTTAGTATTACGACGAAGCCTGTATGTTTACATTCATTGACGTACTCCGACGTTCAATATTTCAGCACTTAGTGCACAGAATGAAAAATAGCATTCGTCCCGGATTATTATATTTGCTTCGACGCGGCTGCCAGTGGGGGCCTTCGGATCCTTCAAGCGTCGTCGGGTTGAGACGAACTTGGACATTCAAGGACATAGTTTGTTTGAAGAGCAAGGCAAGGCAACCCTGGTCCTTCAATAATCCAAGGAAGAAAGTAGGGATGTTGTTTCGGCAGACTTCCTTCTATCATGAAGAATATTACCGATTGTACGATGCAGGTATGAACAGAGATGAACGCAGTAACTTGAGCTCGTTCATTGGTCGTTCCGGCCCTCCCCCTCTCGCAATTATATAAATTGAGACTCAGTATTTGCAGACCAGCTGTACTAATAGCTATATAGATAGGCTGGAGCGGCTAGAGTTACGAGTTTACTGAACCTCAAACTTGCCCGGATGATTGACTGCTAATACTATCCTCAGAAGAGCCTGAATCTACGGGATAACCTGTTTCCTGACTCTTCCGAGCCAACCCAAACTGCATACTGGATAGCGCTGTTTTTTGATTTAGAGATGGATCAAACCCCCCTGGAACAGCCTGAGAACCCTTTGAGCCGCTGGTTCCTCGATTCCAATTCTGCTTTCGGGTCCAGATTGTTGCAAATACAACACCCAGAATGGCAACGTACTAAAAGAATGAGGATAGGTTATTATCAGCTTCTGATCGACAGAAAAATTGCGGCCATTTAGCGGCATCAGCAAAACCGAATTTTCCTGTACTGGATGTCCAGAGGCCTGCAGACTTGCCTCATGTGTGCATTGCGCGCTCAGATTGGATTGACCTGATTTCGGGTCAATCCGTATGTAGTACTAGGTCAAGATTATAGAGATTTGTAAAAATGAATACAATTTTTAAAAAAATACCAAAAAGTAAAGGAAATGCAGAATGGTGAACGTTTACAAGTTTTCAGGCATGTTCCTACATGATTGACCGTTGACATCCAATGTACATAATGCAGCAGATGGGTAGATCATGTTGTCCCCTGCATCTACCTTTTCATCAATGCAAAGGGCAGGTAAAACATGTCAAATCATTATATTGGTTTAAAGTGGCTGAATGAGCGCAATAGCTCACAATACAATGAAAAATCGTATATATAATAGTGTACAATACTACAGAGCACTGAATCCTTCAATATCAAGAATCTCTACATCGTGGTTGAAAGGTTCTTCGCCATCTTCTGGGCCGATGTTGGGCTCGACGTCAAACTGATTATCCTCAATGTTCTCAACATCCTCTTCATCACTTCCACCTGTGTCGTAGCCATAGTCTGACCCTTCACCTTCAGTGTATCTATCAGAGTCAATAGACTCGCGATCGCTTTCTCCCTCGGAATGACTGGCATCATCTAAAGTCTCTTCATCTTGCTCCTCCTCCTCTTCCTCGATCTCCTCTGAAGAATCCGAGTTGTCCTCGATATCGGAGCTGTCAGGTGGGTCAGGGACCACACTTGCTATATGAGTGCCAAGTGTAAGCTCAGGACAAAAGCGTATCATCATATCCCTGTCCGCAAAGCTACGAGTAGTAAGTGTCAATAAAGAGCGAACAACATGGTAGTTATACCAACATACATATTGATATAATATCGCTGGTAGTCTTGATCTTCTTCATCAGCTCTACGGGCCATGGAAGGCCCAAGAATTGTTGAGACTCGTCCCTCTTTGAAGTTTGGTAATAAATGAACTGCGCGTATAACCTGCGCTGGATCCAGAAAACCGAATGCCCCGTCATCGCTGCCATCAACGAAACCTACTTGAGGTAAACGTCTACTTTTCCAACATGACCGGTCGTCTGCTGAGACATACCAACGGACCCATAGAAAATCTATTCGTTTTGAACTGGAATTTTGTGGATCGTTCCTAAGGCCAGCCTCGACGTGATAGATGCCAATGACCCGAGCGTAGAGATACGGCTCGTCGTCATCAACATCGTTGGGTGATAGAACCATAACATCTGAATGGGTGCGTGGATTGATACTGTCTTGACAGCGTCGCTGGTCATAGGTTGTGTAATTGATGCGGAGTACTTTATGAACGTACATCCGGTCATTATTGTTAATGAATACACGTCCTCGATCCGACGGTGTCACTGATTCTTCATCGCATTCACCAGTGAGACGACAGAATACGTGAGTTCTTAGCTTGCGTAGAAAATGCTGTAAAATTTAAATAAAAAATAAAAAAAATAAATAAAAAAAACTCACGTTTACCGCAAGGTCATCTTCATGTTTATCAAGCCAAGGCATAATGGGGAGGCGATGAGAACGAGTCATTGAAACCTGATAGTGACTAGTTGGATCCGCAATTGGCAACGGATCTTCATGTTCGAAAGGGATACGCGGGTTTGACGAATCCTGGATTTTCGAATTTTCTGCCTCGGCCGCTTTCGACTTTTGTTGATCCTCCAAGCGCCTTTCGATGGATTTAACGATTCGAACTCGACGTTCTTGGTTAGTCACCTGTCGGACGTAACGGAAGACCTTGTTTGTTCGACTGTAAAAGCGCTTGATACGCCTGTGTTCGAGCTCTCCCTAAGATAGAGGCCTTAATGGAAAAAATAATAATAAAAAAAGAATTGAACGCACTACTTGAGTTGAATAACTATCAGTAGTCCCGAACAAGCTGATGAAACGGGTGTATGAACCGATAGCGTGCACCTTGTATGTGCTCAAGCTGAACATTTTCGTCTTATCGGCCTTTTTCTGTGAGACCTCTTTGCCTTTATTCCCCGCACCTTGCCTCTCCTGCTGCTTTGCCCTTCGTCGCTCACGGGCGCCAGCTTCTTTGGCCAGTTCTTTGGTTGCAAAATCAGGACAGACATGATTTTTGAATGTCCGAAGCGACTTTCCCAGTTGAGTCGTGTGCTGATCTAGGGTTTGAAGGGCAGGGTCTGAGTGAAGGCGTAATTTCGCGAATGAATGGACGGCGGTAAGGTTGAATAAAAGGTCTTGGACATTCTTGTCATGAATCCCGAACAGGCCCTCCAATACTGGCAAAGAAACCTAGTTGAAATGGGTTCAATAAAGATCGAACCAAAGATTGTTGCTGATACCTGAAGAAAATCCTCATAGTCTCGTGCAGCGAGATTTTGTAACAGTGACACATTCTTGTTGATCTTTCGGATAGTGTCGCGCCCAAAAGTTGGGGTTTTGCGAAACCTTAAAGAACAGTTGACAATAGAAGCAAATAAGAGGTAATCGACGCACCTCTGATTCATTTCTTCGACCGAAGGCTTACCAATAGCGTTGAGTATACGAATAAGATGTGTGAGGACGGCCTTCCAGACGCCGAGCTCGAATTCATGAAGGACGTCGGATACGATGATGTTGTAAAAATTGAATCCAAACTTGTAGAACAGTGTTGAGAATGTATTCTGAGACAACACTTAGTAATAATCCGTCCTTGAAAAAAATATAGCAGAAAACTTACTCGAGTAGGCGTCCAGGAATGATCGCCAAGAAGGTAGTCAATGGCTTTGCTCGAAATACTATAACCTTTCTTGAAGATGAGTTCGCGTGCTCGCTCAACTTTGTTTTGACGAAGCTCCGAGTCTTGTCGACGGAGTCTGTCCCGTGTCCCTCTATCCAAAACCGTACCTAGACGAAAGATCTTGTCTTTGGAGATGTTGCACTCTCCACATGGATGGAGACCAAGGCATTTGCAACAGATGAGAAGCATTCTACAGTAGATCTGTTAGTTATTCCATCATACGTTGATATGAACACTCACTTTTCTGGATAATCAGCCGACCAAGTAAAAAGACGAGGAAACATCGAGCAAGTTACTTTGTTGCCGCAGCGTAATATGATCCCGTCCCGGTATGCGTTCATGAAATCTTTGTCAAACAACTCGGCGTAAATTGCATGAGGAATTTCTCGTCTCATGAATGTCATTACGGCCTCAGTAGGGGTACAACCGTACTGCTCTTGATACCAGCCTTTGAAGTCCTCCGAAAGCTGAAGAAACAAAGTTAGATCAAGAGTAAGACCTTAGGAAAATGAACACCTTTGGGATATAGGCTATGTGGTGAGCTGCAAACGCTGATGGTCTGGAACGATCGTACTTGGACTGGTTACCAAAGTACATATAGATAGGCCACATAGTCGCGTCGCCCCAATGTCCGACCCTGGTAGCGTCTGACCAAAGCATCATCCCCGCTAAAGCAGTGGGATATTGAAGGTCTTTATTCTCGGGTGAGGCCTTGCCTTTCTTGAACTGTTCCACTTGTACACGATTGTGCTCCTCGATAAAAGCTGGTGAGTTGTAGAGTTCGCCATGAAGACGAAAAGAAGAAGGACTCCCGGGAAAAGACTCTTGACGAAGTTCAAAGGGCGTGTAATGGAATTTCTCAGTCAAAGAGGACTGGAAAGTACTCTTCATCACCTCGAGAGGCTTACGGATGAAGATGCCAGATATGATGTATCGAGGAGCCTTGGCTTCAGGCTGCTTAACGCCTCTACAAGGAACGGGGATCTCCACACTGATCTCGCGCCAACCATCCTCCGCCGGGAACAGACGCGTATCGTCTTGGTAGTTATCCAGATCCTTTAGAACTTTATCTGTACTGAAACCCTCCAAGTGAGAGGGGTCAAAATCGGATGGATGGATAACCTCTTTGACAAGGCGATCGAGGTCCGCGATAGACTTGGTATCTGAGTTATACCACCACGACATCAATCGCCATACGGTGATATTAAGGAATGGCGCAATGATGCTGTTCTTCACTCGAGAGCTCACTTTGATTACTGAACCGAAAATCGAGGACGAATCAGCAGGTGGAGGAACAGGAAAGCCAGCTCCTTCGCACACATCCTCGATAGGCACTTCTTCGTCGGGAATTGACTTTGGAAGTTCTGAATAAATTCGAAAGATTCCGAACTGATCGGGATCAGTCCTGACCTTTTTGAGGACTATGTCGGGCTCGGGTGTCGGTGAAGGGAATGGCGCAGGTACAGGGGCGGGTGCAGGTTCCTCGATCGGATTTTCTGGCTGGAAAGTACTTGGCATAGATCGAGAAAGAGTGGGCAGGTTGTCCTGGAAGCGAGCTGGGAGAAATCGAGTTCGTCCTGATCGCGTAGGCCTGAGAGTCACAAGAGATGGAGGTGGAGGAGGTGCTGGTGGAGGGAGAGGTGGATATGGTACCGGTGAAGGAGTTCGTGCAGGAGCGGGACCTGCTACATTTTGTTCTACGTTTGATTGAGTCTAACAATGGAATATCATTGACAAATTTAATATATTGAGTGTTCAAAAAAACCTACATCTGTGCCCAGTGCGTCGGCTATATCTCTGTCCTCAGATAGTCGAGGAGCCTTGCGAAGGCGTTGCTGGCCTTTGTCTGTCAGCTTGATTTTTTGGTGACATTTTGTAGACATTCTCATATGTCTCATAAGGGAGGCAATAGAATCGAACTTTTTCTTGCAAGCGCTGCATTTGTTTGCTGGCATGATATTCGATTCGATGTGGATTTGGCCACGACGTTGGGTACAACGTTTCGTCTGTCGAAGACTCATCAGGCGGCGTTTTGTAGTTTAACGTCATTTCGGACGCTTGTATCTGTACCAGAAGAACTTATATTGTTTAAGGTGTAACCGACCGATAAATGAAATAGATATAAAGCAGTAATAGATTCAGCACTCAAAAAAGATCTATGATACATGATATGGGGGCGTTTGTCCCCCCAGCCAAAATGGCGCAGATTCTAAATATGTAGGTCGAGTATTAGTGGTACTGGTACTGTTTGTATTACGTCTACCATCGGTATTGAGTTCAGAACAGTCCTTTGCAATCGTAAGACCCCCGTACTGTTTCCTTATATGATACATCAGCATATTTCCAGCGTTATTCAACGACGTTGACATATGGACCAGGAGAAGTGAAGTATAATGTATCTCGAAAGGGGCATCGTCCAAAAGCGATTCCTCAAACGTTTTGCGACCTGCCTTAGATATAACACGCACTCTTTGGACCA
The DNA here is from genome assembly GCA_013368555.1 of Collybiopsis confluens. NCBI lineage: Eukaryota > Fungi > Basidiomycota > Agaricomycetes > Agaricales > Omphalotaceae > Collybiopsis > Collybiopsis confluens. The sequence goes on from JAACJN010000405.1 coordinate 21,233, forward strand.
TGTAGACTCCCAAATCTTTACCAGCTCTGATTCGTCGTACCAGCTTTCCAATGTGCTTTTGATTTTCACCTTTGGCAAAAGCGACCAAGTAAAGACCTCGAGCATCAAATGCTCGAGCACTGACCCATCCTATCGTACAAAATCGACCAGGAGGGACGTTGCAGATATCTGAAGGAGGTATGACTCTGTACCTGTTCCGTGTGCTTGTAGCACCCTCGCGAGTCCGAACTTCGATACGGGAATTGATCAGCACAAGAAAAACCTTATGGTCAACGCCGTTAGCCAAATCTCCATGATGAAACTGGACAAAAAATTCCAAATTTCCCAAGGAGAGTTTCCATCGTGGATCCAGAATCCATTGATCAGGAGGAGGATCATCGAGAGTGATGAGTTGATGGACATCGTTCTCTTGATTTTCGAGGATTTTTTTTTGAGCAGTTTCACCTCGAGTAAGGCCGTCACGGTGTTGGATCAAATACTTTTCGATGTTCGTATATACTGGATAGAAGCCCTTCTTGAAACGGTAGGAGTCGTTTAGACCGCTGGGTCGAGCATCATGAAGATAGCGCAGGGTCCTGTGAAATATTGTTAGAGTCGACTCGATCAGATAGAAATTGTATACTCACTCGAGATTCCTCACTTGGCTGTAATCAAGCCACTCCCTTGGAATGTTGATAGCTTCGTAGGACACCCATACAGATATTCCGCTGAGTGAAGTAGCAGAAATCTGAACATAGTTATAACTCCTCGATACCCGTTTCGGATCGGGTGTTTGGTAACAAGGACCGGTTTTCCTACCCAGATCGAAGGGCGCAATCGATTTACATTTGGTGAAGATGGGTTCGGGGCCTGTGAGTCCACGCGAGTACTGTTAGCGAACGATGAATCCGCTCGAAGGGAGGAAGCCAAGATGAGCGTGTTGAGATGAAAAAGGCCAGTAGTCTCTGCGTGCTTCTCACTTGTGAGAACAGACTGAGTACGTTCATCAAAGAAGACAACAGCTTTGGTATCTGTCGCATTCATAGCAAACGTCCCAGAACCGACGTTGGGAATGATAACTTGATCGCCTGGCTCGAAAGACTTGATGAGGGCATGCTTGGATACTACGTTCCTCTCCCCATTGAAAGAGACTTCGCAAGTTAGGTCCGAGACCTCGATAACTACTCCTGTGGTTGAAGTGGCGTGCTCGGATATGAATCCCTTGATTGCTTGAACGTTGTCGTTCTTTTCGAACGACCAGGAGTTGGGAATCGGCATTCTCATATTAATGACTTGAGGATGGTGAGACGATGAGAAAATTTCGATGATCTTTGGATCCCAGACGGTCGGAGCGCGTTTTATGTCCGACATCCTGTAGACGAGAAGCACTAGACCGCATTGGAGAATATGTCCATGGAAGAAGAAGTCGCGCGAGTGATCTGGCGGACAAGATTGATGATCGATGCATCCGCTCGCTAATGGATCCGCCCAAATAGGTCTTCCAGAGTCCTCTCCCCATCTAAGAATATCCAGCGAAGTGTACAGATTTGAGACTTGTTGAGCATCTGCAAAATAAAGAGGAGCGGGAGGAGGACCCAGACCCGTCTCGAACATTGACTCCTCTTCAACTGGAGATCGAGGGATTCGAGGTAGTGTGAGCACCGTGAGGCGATCTTGAGGAGAGTATTCTAGTCTCGAGTCGTTATGAACGACAAGACCGAGAGATCCTGCATACACGTCACCCCCTTTGATTTCAACCCAATCGCCAATAGAGATACGAGAAGGATCCGTTGAAAGAGGGAGAAAATCCGTCACAACCTTGTGAATTGGCATAGATGCGGATGTACGATTGATGATGGAGTGATCATAGATAAAGTCTGCGAAAGAATGAAGATATTCCCATAACGGGACCATATTGGGATGATTCAAGACGATAAGGTAGACGTGTCCTGCCATTTGGGATGGGTGAACGTCCACTATGAAACGATTCTGAACTTGGTCTGGCTGAGTTCGATCGAGGTCTCTGATATCCGTCTGGATACGCTTGATGATTCGTCGTTCTGAACCTCTCTGAATTATGAGACTCAGTAAAAAATTACATGCCTGGAGAAATAAAACCTTACGCGACATCGGACGTGATAAACTATGTGTCTGTGAGTGACATCGCTGGATCCTGGATGTTGATATAAGGCTTCATGGAGAATATGTTGATTATCGATCCAAAACTGAGAGATATCCGAGTCATTCGAATGAACACAATCAGATGACTGCTCGATTCGCTGAATGACGTCCGCAAAGATAGTTGGCGCTCTTTTTGAGGCTTGATATTCTCTGAAATTTGAGAGATCTGCACTGAACTTCTCTGGTTGATCATCGTCATCATTCTCATCTCCTGAACGCGTGCCCTCTTCATCCAACCGAATAGATTCTTCAAGTTCCTCTTCGGAGCCGTCCACGCCAGCTTCATCTTCTATGAAGGGATTCTTCGCGATTCGCCTTCGCTTCCTTGGTTCAGGCTCATCTTCGGACATGATGGCACGACTCTGTTAGGAATAGAGTCAGCCCAAAGTTCGATTGTTTTTTCATTGAATACAGAACAAAAAAAAAAAAAAAGTTTGTTTGATTCTTATCGTCCTTTGGACGTCGTTCACAGCGTTCAGCGCAATATTACATTCAAATTGTATTCTACGTTAACTATTCTACATACTCTTACCTGACGTTAGGGCATACGTTCAGCCGTCCAACATGGATGTTGCGAAGAAGAAGGGAAAAATTTAATTCCCACGCATATGCCTGGTTCTTGTTGCCGACGAACTATCGAGTGAGCAATATCACGTGCCCATCACATGCCCTGATTGCTCACTCGATAGTTCGTCGGCAACAAGAACCAGGCATATGCGTGGGAATTAAATTTTTCCCTTCTTCTTCGCAACATCCATGTCGGACGAGGTATCTATGACCAAGTCCTCATTAAATACATATAGCGTAGTAATTATATATTAGATTTTTACGAGGCCACCTAAGCCTCCAGATAATGAATTTATGCAAAGATTCATAGACGGCCATAGACATCGAAGGAAATCGTCCAAAAAAAGTATGTCAATGAAATTTTTGATCTGCTAAGGTTGAAAAAAAAAAAAAAAATTCTATAGGCGGGACAGGTCATGTCAGTGCAACGTACCACAACACGACACTAGACCACAAGCAAGACCTCAAACACAAAGTCTCGTCAGATATTGAACAACGACCCCAAAAACTCTCGAAATCAAGTCTTCCTAAATCGAAAGCTGTATCGGATGTCAAAGAGCAATCTCGACAAGTCTTGAAACCAAACATTCCACAGCAAAAATCCACCTCGACAGTTGTGGAGCGACTTCAGTATCTCTCAAGACGAAATCTACCGAAACCCGAGGTCCAGTCTATCAGAGGCGCTCACATTTCAGTTCAGAAATCCGACGATATCCAATTACCCAAATTCTCAAAATTCTTATCTCCCGCAAAAGATTCATTTGAAACCACAAAAACGACTACACCTAGCCATTCGATCAATGCGTATGAAGACGTCAAACGTCCAGGTCCTCAAAATTCGAATGTAATTGACAACGTTGGCACTTCATCTCCAACTGAGATCACAACCAATGCCCCTCCGATCGCTTCTATCGAATACTCAGACAAGTACGGCGTCTCATTCCAATGTTTATTCATCTCATACTGATGCTCATTTTCAGGAGATTGAAGTCAATAATAAAACTTATCACGGATGCCGATATCGCTCGTTTAGAGCCCGGTCAGTATTTGAACGACATACTGATTGAATACGGACTAAGGTACAGGTTTTCAATGATCATGGTAACACTTTCTCATTTCGTCTAGACTATGGCATTGGCAACTAGAAATGACGTATCCTGCAAAAGTTGATACAATCCATATCTTCAACTCGTTCTTCTACTATCAGCTACGGACGTTTGGGTAAGTCATTCTTTCTCATATCTTATCATGCTGATAGCTTTGGTGTTTACTAGTCCCCAAGAGAGTTACAATCGCGTCAAGACATGGACTTCAAACGTCGATATTTTTTCTAAATATTTTGTCATTGTCCCGATACATGAAAGGTACCTCTATTATCTGAAGATCCAGTCCCAATTTGACGAAATTGTGTTAGTTTTCACTGGTATCTGGCGGTCATCCATCGCCCAGAATTCATCCTCCCTTACCATCTCGAATCTCCTACCTCTCCACTACTCGACGGGTCCGAGCTATCACCAATTCAAGTCGAATTGGAACCTTCTGGTTCGAATCAGCAGACAATCATTTATGTTTTGGACTCGATGGGTTTCCAACACCCCAACATTGGTACACATCTTACCAATTATCTGCGATGTGAAGCGAATGCGAGGAAGATGTGTTCGAATACACTTAACCCGATTGTACGGCATATCAAGGTACTAGTGTCTTTATCTTATCTGACTAAATGATTCATCACCTATCAGGTTCCTAAACAGTCTAATGCAAAAGATTGCGGAGTTTATGTTCTACATTTCGCAGAACGTTTCGTAGAGTACATCTGTACATACTCGAACCCTTTAGAGTACAACGAGAAACACTGGGATATTACTCGCTTAATGAATTACCGTAGCTCAATGAAGGACATCCTACTTAATAATATTGAACTGTTAAAAGATGCATAAATAATGTATTAATCTGTCCAAGTCATCTGCGCGAGTTGGACTATTGAGCGTCCGCAATGACGTAAAACTACGCGATACCATGATCAAGTTCGGATCCGTGCGTGGGAATTTCTTCCAACACTTCTTCTCTCTCATATCATCTCTCGCCTTTTCTGCAATGCCCAAATCTTCCATCAAGACTGTTTCCAAGCGCGGGACGAAGAGGCAGCCCAAATCTGCTTGGAAATCCTCCTCGAAGAAGCGGAAGATCGACAATTCTCAGCCGAGCTCGGACAAGAGCAAGCGCAAAACGAAATCCAAAGATGAGGAAGAACAAGAACAAAGCGAAGAAGACTCGGCTCATGCTGAGAGCGACGACGACAACGACAACGACGACGATCCCGCAAGAAAGTATGTCGATCGATCTATGTATGGGTCCCTATACTCATTTATCCTAGATATCAGAAGATCATTGAGTTGGCTCGCTTCGTCCCTATGATGTTGCATCCCCAGCCGTCCTTTTATGAGATATTCCAGATGGGTCTCGAGGACGCGGGGCTTCTTGAGATTCCTCTTTGCGATTTGCCATCCAGAGACGAAGAAAGGTGAGTCTTCCACTCTTTTGTTCTCCGATTCTACTTACGTCTCTTTAGAAATCAGCTACGGAAATTCTACAACTTCTTCAAAAATCAACTAGGCAATTGGTTCGAGGACGTTCTCCTCGAAGCTGTCAACGAGGAATGCGTCAGCGACTTGATTTCACATGTATGTACGCATATATCTCAATATATGCGCGTGTTTAATAGCTTTTTAGATGAATACTCAAGTTACTGACGGGATATCGCAAGATGTCCGACATCTGAAGGACCCGATCCTCGAGTACATCGAGGACACCATCGATTTGCCTCTCGTTCCTCTCATCAAGCCGGGTAAGAAGAAGGCAGAAACGCGTGGTTTCTACCACCTCCAAATCGCTCGACTTCTTGTGCCCGTGACGATGCTTCAAACGTTCGATAAAGATCCCAAAAAGTAGGTGTTTGCGTCTATCATTTCCCAATTACTGTGTTCTTATTCCGAGTGTGTAGATTCTGTCAGAATTATCAGGAACGAGAGTTAGAAGATGGCCAGATATTGTCAACTCACTTGCCTGCGTTCTTCTACGACGACCTAGGGGACGCAGCGTCTTTGGATTTTCGAGAGCTTTTCACCGGGCTATTGCAAGGTCGTTTAATCGTTCTGGTATTGATTTGATATCATTTTGTCATCACTAGACATTGACTTTATATTCAGACACTGGTCCATATCTACCTCGGTGCGGACAATGCACAAAAGTTTCGCGCCTACTTCATGGCGCTGCGTCTGGGTGGATCCGATTGCAAAAAGTTTAGGGTAAAGAAGACTGGCAAGGCGTATCAAAAGAAGATCACGCGCGTTACTTTCTCAATGATCGCGTACACAACTTATATTGCAAGTGTTCCTCATGTTTTTGTTTTCATTCCAGTGAGCTTGTTCTTCAGGTCCGTCATTCACTCTCAAGCTGCGACGATCGACGATGTGAGGAAGGATCCGTGGTAAAGCTTGATGCGTATGACGCCGTCATGGCCTTGGCCAATAATCCAGAGTATTTTAACGAAGATTTTCTCAAGAACGTCGAAGAGTTTTATGCAGAGTAAGTCACTCTGATCTTCGCTCCTCTATTTGTTACTGTATTTTCTTTTAGAATTGTGGGATGGATGCTCCCCGAAGAGGAGAAGCCACGTCTTCAAAACGATGAGGATCCACACTGTGGCCTCTCCTTAATCTCCAAGTTACTTGCTCTTCAGAAGCAGGCGGCTGAAGAGGAACGTGCCGAGGCGGAAGCTGCACCAGGCACCGACAAAGGAGAAGATTCATCTGAGGACGGCAGCATCGAAATGGTCGCATCATCTCGCTGCGGCTCTCCACCTCCACCAAGTTCAGACGCAGAAGCCGTAGATCTCTTCAATGACGATGAAGTTCCTGAAACGGAAGACGAGACGGACCCGCCTCCGGTATGTTCTAATGCTTTGTTCTTTTTTCTCTATCTGCTAATCATTCCTGTAGAAAAACTCTTCTGCTTCGTCCAGCCACCCATCGAGTTCTTCAAAGTCATCCAGGTCTTTCAGCGCCTTGGGCTCTTCCAATGTATTCGCCTATACATCAGCAAAAGTCAAAAGTCATGACCACCGATGTAAGGGCGCCACATACGTGTGAGAAGTTGGCCTATATGACCAGCCCAGTACACGACGAGTCCATTTCGTACATCAGTGTGGAAAAGCCAACATAATGTAAGAAATAATCATAATGTTCTTAATGTACAAATTGTCTATCATGTACAAGCTCCACATGGTGTAACCTAATGTACACTAGGAACAGTATGTATAACATTTACATCGTCTACATGATGGTACTACGTTTACATGGTTCACATGCTGGTACTGCATTTACATAGTCGACATACTGTTACTACAAGTACATCAAATACATAGGTGAATAATACCCCAAATTTAGGTTGATACCAGACATCGTATGTACAAAGCATCAAAGTATATATCATTATAATGATACTGTACAACGTTTGGATGTAAAGACAATTGAGCATTGAAGTGAGCATTATCAAGTAGGCGCAGTCATAACTAAAGAGAATGGTCAGTAACTATTCGAACAGCTTATGTGTATTACTTACCGTATGAGTCTCCGTGAAGAGTTTCGACTGCTACAAGAACGTAGTCAGTAATCGTAACGTAGTTCCTTATAATGTCAAAACTCACCATATTCGGCCAATCGAACTACGAGATTAAGTTAATAGGGCGTAATGCTGAAGAGCAATGAAACTCACATGAGATGGCAAACCTTCTATGAAAAAGACTACGAAGAATTAATGAGCTGTAGAACGTTGAATTGTAATTAGCCAAAAACACACCTTCGCTGATCCGGGTTCGCGTTCGTCGTAGAAGATGTCTGTAATATGTAGTTAGAATACCCGAAATAGAGAATGAAATCACGTACATCGAGGAAAAGAGCCAGAACAGGAGAGACGAGTGCTACTCAGGCTGTGATAGATATTAGCTGATATCACTCAACGGAATGGTGCATGTACCGTCGTTCTTTCCTGGTTAGCTAACAGATATATTGGGAAGAGCGCAGATGCATTCCATCCGAAAAGTCGTAGTACATGAGCACCGACAGGATCACTAGAGAATGGGAAGAACCAGAGTAGTGGTGGCGAGGAGACAAGAGAGAGCGTGGTTCAATGAGCGGTGCGGTGGAACTAAGAAAGACTTAATCGAATGTACATCACAAATAAACGACACCTACTCTTCAGCTAGGAGACAAGCTTCGATGGAGCTCTGATGGGTTAGGCTGTGGTTAATAAAAGCAGCAACGGTATTGAGGTGAATGCGGAGCTAAGCGATAGTGGTAATGGGGATAGAGATATATCCGCAAAGATTCATCAGTAATGTGACACATAGAAGAACGAGACCTTACCTGTCTGACATGACATTGGCCACTTCTACGTGAGAGAAAGGGCAGCCCATAGCCAGTTCATGAACGAGGAAAGAGCCATTGTGAAGGAGAGCGGATATTGTCAAGGGCCAGCGCCGGGTTGAAATACGCCCAAACGAGCCTCATAATCAAGTATCTAGAAGCATTCAGCGAGAACATTTTTATCAACACGTAGATAGAGGACTGAATTGTGGATCCTATTGGTATTAGCAAGCTTAGTTCTAGATTTGGGTTCTTCGCTACCGCCGTCGGTCTCAACGAGACCGTTCTCGGCGCAGATTGAGATAGATTTGGCGTTTTTGAGCTTTCTTCTTCCGCAGAGGCGTTCTTGAGTCTTGTTGGAAGGCTTGTTGGTTCTGTTTTTGGCCGCTAGCGCTGAGGGCATTGCTTGAGTGTTTGAAAAAGAATGGATGACAATGAGAGACTTACACGATTTTTGACCCGGTTGCACCAGACACACTCCAGAGCGGGACTGGCGCTATGTCTAAGCCATGCAAGAGGAGGGTGCGACGTGTCAGAGAGAGGAGAGGCCAAGGATGGTGGTGGTCAAAAGAGAGGGCGGGAGCTTGACGAGCGACGCGCCCTCATTCCAATTTTCCCACCACGTGATTTTGTTGATAGTCACGCCTCCCGCATCGCGTTGCGCCGTACTCTCCTGCCCGCAGCCGTCTACTACGCGCACCGTTCAGTCTGGACGCGTTTTTTGCATTGAGCACACACAATGGGTCTGAAAGCTAAAAGATTGCTCATTTTTCTTAGTGTTTAAGCCACCGAACTTGAAGTGTACATACTGTTAATTCCGTATTCTCAGTGTGAGCTTTGGCCTCAGACTACCCGCAGCTCATATCAAGCTAGCTGAAAATCATTTAGAGGATCGAGAGGTGTCATTTCTTTGTCCATAATACATAATTATTGTGTATGTTAGTATCGGACATGGGGGTAGGAAGCAAGACGCGAATCTGTTCTTTCCCACGTCAAGGCCCGGTACTTGATCCCGACAAACTCTTGAGTGAGTCAGAGGGCACTGACACAATCATCACATATACGATGACTCACTCAAGAGTTCATCGGACACGAGTGCCGGGCCTTGACGTGAGAAGAATAATTTCCGCCTCTTGGCCTCGAACCTCATGCTGCCAAAGTCAGTCCAGGTATGTATTGTCGCACTAGTACTTAGTCGTATTTTTTTGTATAATGTCTAGTACAGTGCTTAAGGGTTCATCGCCCTTAAATTACCTGGAATCCCTGGAACTCTTGTATGTAGCTATATGTACTTTCCCTAACATGCCCGAACATGGATGAACAGTATGTCCTTCATGTAAACATCGTACAGTATGTGTTGCTTGTACATACAGACATATATGGACACTTATGTACATAGCAGCTCATATTGCATATTTTTCTACATAATGATATCGCATTTACATGAGCTCCACATAATGATATTGCACTAGCATGTTTCTACATATTGGTGGGCCCTGATCTGGGCCTCCACATATTGTACTGCTACTGACATGAGGGTACATAAGGTAAGCCTTCGTACATGATCTACATGACTTTCGGCTTTTGCTGATGTAAGAACGCTTCAACGTCAAAGCCGTCTTCGAGCTCTTTGCGGGTAGCGGTTCCTGAAAAACGGGCGAAATTGTCTCAAGTCGAGAAGGATCCTTTGGTTAGTCCTTACACTAACTTTGTTGTTCCCGTATCTGATAACAATCTTTAGGCCGAATCCCAGCGCTCAATTATACCAACAAAGGTGTGAATTTCTTTTCCTTTGGTACGCTCCGCTCATTTATCCCTTCCACAGAAGGGTAAAGCGAAGATCACCGTCGCCAATCCGGTACGTTTTTGCCTGCCGGATGGACTCTTTTTTTTTTTTTTTTAACAGATAAAGCAGATGATAACGCCACCAAAAAAGCCAGTGAGTGCTGATCTGTATTCATCATGCCTTGTTTCTCAACTTTACATAGTTCGTTCCTCCAATAAGGCTTGTCAAGGTACGTTTCATCTTCAATAAGTGGTACTTTCAAGTTCACTAACTCTCTTTTCTACGATCACTATCGCTTTCACTGTAGAACGTAAGTAGTCCTCCACGATCCTTCATTCTGACTCTATTCATTTTGATTCTAGTATGCTTAACGTTACATGTCTGCCCTACATTCGTAGTCCCTGCATTTTTTATACCTGCTCGCCCTGATTGTTCTGTGCTCTCGCCTTGTATTCCTTATACTGTTTGCTTGCTTGCCATTGTTCTATGTTACTGTACCTTCCGACCATTGTACAATTGTTTATTATACTAGTTTCATCCTAATACAACGAGTGCTCTGGTCAACTGTATTGACGTGGATAGCAACGAGAATGACTGACTTAAATGTGCTTCACTCAAAAGGCCCTCTCATTATGGTTGTCTAGTAAAGATGGTTTAGTCTGATCAGGGTTGATCAATCCAATGGCGCGTTTAAAAGTTATAACAACTTGTATAATCTGCAAAGGTGAGATCAATCCGGTGGCGCCTTCAAAATCAGCATCAACTTGTATAATCTGCAAAGGGGAGATCAATCCGGTGGCGCCTTCAAAATGAGCATCAACTTGTATAATCTGCAAATGGTCAGTCGAAATTGCGAGCCATTTAAATGACTCACATTCCGTAGGTTCTGGACACGCCTGACATTCTGAAATGCAGGTCCAGATAGGCCTTTCAGTTGCAGACCTGATAGATTTGAGATTCCCGTGTTCCGGCCTTGACACAGAGGCCTTCATGTGTCGAGATGTCCTTGCCATTGGAGGCTTGGACATGATTTTCCCCTTTTGCTGATGGCCTTTGTAGTACTTGCATTATTAGACAACAAGACGTATGACCCGTTGGTGAA
>JAACJN010000406.1:0-28635 GCA_013368555.1 Collybiopsis confluens
TCGGATTGCGAAAACTCCTGATCCTCCGCAGTTTTCCAGCCGTCTATCACAAGACTATCTTGTTTGTTGAAGTGGAAACCAATAGCAATTTCTCTCTCTCCCTCTCCCTGATCGCTACTCAGATCTTCGAGGTTTGAAAATTTGCGTCTGGCTCCTTCCTCTTTAATTCTTCTGGAGGACCCGACCCTTTTAAGTTAGGCGAGTCATTATATCGAGAGGTGTTAACCTTTAGTCGACACTTTATTTTTCCTTGCGGAAATGTAGGAATGACACACTTCTGTTTCGTATTTGGACAGGTGATAGTCAATTCCGCGTCTCCGTTGGCAAATGTTTTTAGACTACTCTCCGTTAACACGTCGAACGGTCTGCCCATTAACAGCATGTACGGAGCTCGATCCTGAACATGTAACTGTAGGTATAGAGTTACTTCTCCAAATTTGAAGGGTACATTTCGAGCTATTCCTTCGGTTCTCCCTAGTCCTCCATGCGAATCTTGCATTTGTAGAGTGACATTAGGATCCCAAGTAAGGCCTAACTCTGTAGCTACTAGCCGGTCAACAGATAAAATCTGCGATCCCGAGTCTAATATTCCTTCAACTTCTTCTTTATGATTATCAACTTTTGCTGAGATAGACCGCAATCCCATGCTAGGTCCCGCAACAATAATCATATTTCATCTTTCATCTTCGAATGCTAGGTCATTGTGAAAGCACTCAATGATGTCTTTTTGTACTATGGAGCCTGCCTTCATACCATCCCTTTCTTCGGTCAAGTATTCAAACATAGCTTCCGGATCAAGAGCCAGATCATCGATGTCGATATAATCTCCTCGCATCAATACTCCTTTAGGCATCTCAGGAATCTCGGTTTCTTCACCGTCTCCGAGGATGGCTACATAGGCAGACTTCCCTTGTTTCGGTTGAACTCTCCGATTCTTAAGTTTTCGTTCTAAAATCTTTTTGACCATAGTCGAAATATCTAACATCTCTTGAACCGTAAGTTCAATAGTACCATCAAATATTTTTGAGGCTACATCTTCAGCTAGACCATCTTTGAATAACTCGCTCCTTATCTGGTAGCTTGGCTGCTTCTTTGGATTAAAAACGGTTGACGCTTCCCGGGTAAGAGGACTTTCTTTTTCCCTATCTGGGTTCAGATTATCGCTTCTATCCCTTTTCTCTGGTTGTTGAGGACAAAAGGTAATAGGCCGAACATCATCAAAAGGTCTCTGTGCAGAAGCAGGGGTGGATCTCATATCCCCATCACTTCTACTATCGGTTTCCTCCGTAGGAGTCTCCGGTCTAACTTCTTCCACTAGTCCATCATCAGATTCTGTGTTTGTACTTCTTGTACGTCTGAAATTCCGTGATGCTATTCCGTCCTGTTTAGGTTTCGGAGGCACTAAGACACCATCAAACGTGACTTTCTTCTTAGGTATTGTTTTTGGTAATCCAGACTGTGTTAGGACACCTTTATATTCGTTATTTTGGTAATTTCTGCTATATCGATCCTCCGGTGTCTGCGCAGGCGCTCCAAAATAGGCTGAAGTAATATTGCCCATCTTAGAACTAGACTCCTTCATTGGATTTAGCAGTTTTTTATATTGCTAGAACGATCGGGGAGTCTCGATTTCTCGATACCCTGATTATCATATCGTCTAACTTCTTCATTGCGCTGTTGATTACTTAGAATCAACGCGTCTTTTGCTTCCGCAAGTTGGCGTAGAAGAACCTGTACTTGGTCTCCCATTCCTAACTGTGCGTTCATCTCCTCTTCTTCTTCATCTATCATGTTCGCGAAGTAAGACTCTGCCTTATCCCATCCTCGGGATTTGGCTATGTCTTCGATCAACTTGTAGCGAGGAGTATTAACATTGTCGCGGGGCATTCGGACGTCATCACGTAGTTTCATACGGTTAGACCCGTCACCTTCCGGTACTAGCCAACCTCGTTTAATGTAGTCCTGATAGATAGGACACTGTGCTAAAAATTGTTCTTTCGCTCTGCACATGAAACATAACGTTTCTCTCGGTGTGGTATTCGTATAAGAATTATTATATCGCTGGCCTGAGTTAGACGGTCCAGGATTATTGTTCCGATACCTCTCTTGTGACGAATCCACATTTGGACCTTTCTGAGTTATCGCGCCAACTAAGGCAGATACGGCACCCAGGCTTTCACCAAATTTGGTAGTCATCATACGCATTTCCTTCATGAAAGCGTCGTTTACATCTTTTTGGTTAGCTAGACGCTCTCTCTCTAGCTCCAGTCTATCTTTATCTTCCTTGGATACAGATTTCCATAGATCGGTAACGGCCCCATCTAGGTCATAATCGTCTTGTTTGATTCGTTTCAATTCTTTCAAATATCCGTGATCAGTCTTAGGAAGACCAGACATAAACGGCATAGATAGCGGAGATCGTCTATGAGATAAAGGGTTGTTAGACCCCACTCTACTGCTGTCTGGTGTATTTAAACCGTAGATAGCTTCAAAGTTCGACGAACCAAAGACTTTTTCTGCAGCCTCAATGATTTCGTTTAACTTAATAGGATCTTCTTCGCGTTGATTTTTGATTGTGGAAACACGTATATCGCGTCTAACTTGATCAAATACAACTTTTCTAGCGTGATCATCGAAGGCTATCAAATATGACCGTACGGCATCCCTGTTCGAGATTATAGCCGGGTCTTGCATAAGTTTGACGCACTCCGCTCTGAACATAACATTGTACAGACGAAGTTTGCCTTTATCTAGCAAAGTGATTGGCTCTAAATGCTCGATCACTGCTTTCAATTGATTCATCGATCCTCTAGGGTCTTGTACGACGCCAGGGAATAAGTTCTCTAGTTCCTCTCGGAACTTATCATAGTTAGGCTGCTGTACGCTAGCCAAATGTTTAAGCACTTCTCTTGTAGGGTACGTCGACCACTGTAGAGCTAGGCTAATCTTCGCCTCGGATTCCGAAATTCCATTTGCCTGGAAGATCGTTTCCGCTGCATCCAACCATTGAATGGCCGATAAAGGATCCGAAATATCAAGGATTGGAGGACTTCTATACATCTTTGGTAGGTGGTTCTTTGCAGCCTCGATCTGGGCTTTAGCGACTGCCGAGATGGCAGGTAGACCGTTTGGTCCAAGGTTATTTGCGTTATTCATTGCTGGTGGCATGTTTTGAGGATTATTCGAGTTAGACAGATTGAGATTGACGAAATTGGAAAGAGATTGGGACTGAGACGAGATAGGAGGCGAAAACTGAATGTGTGGAAAAGCTGATTGAAACCAAGACGAGATAATAAACGGATTCGGTGACGATGGGGAGGGATCTCGGTTTCGATATTCGAGATTAGATGCGGAGATAGAAGAAGGACTTCTTCCTTGCTCGTTGTCCGAGTTAGGAACTTCTTCAATCGGGGTTAAAGGGGATAAGGGTCTATGTGTTGCTGGATCGTCTAAGTCTAACGACTGTGACGGTCTAGTAGGTGTTATAGGGTATGCTCCAACAGATGGGCCTTCAGGCTCTTCTACTGTCGCTTTGCTTTTATTGTTATTACGAGTTCGCCCTCGATTATCTGACAAAGGGTTCACGGATATGCTTCTTCTGTTGTTAGACAGAAGTCGATCTAGCTCTTCAACGTCTACTTGACCGGCTCGTTGTGAATTGCGAGTCGTTCGTTTCGAAATTGAATCGCCTATTTTGTTTCTTCTACTTCGAAGATTTTATTTTCGGCTCGTAGGCCTTTATAAAGTGTTTTTATAGCTTAGAACCCCTCGCGGTGGGCTCCAGATAATGCGCAGTGTGCGTGATCTACACTAAACCACAACCAAAACAAAACAAAGACTAAATCTTAGTTAGACTTGTTCGTATGGTACCGCCGTATCAAATATTTATTAAGGGTGCGAGGGTGCATTGTCAAAGGTTCCGCAGGTTCTTTAGCTTTTTATATTTCTTTTACAGGAGCTAGGGCTCAACTGCGTTTTATGTTTAGGGTTTTATAGATGTGTGCTGACTTCTTTCTTGGGTGCTAGTGAGAACGGGAGCTAGGGCAATCGACCGTCTCGAGCTAGACTATATGTTATTACAACAGTGACAAAGGAGCTAGGGCAATCGACCTTGTATGTACTTCAAACTTCTTTATCGATCACTAGGGACAACGGGAGCTAGGGCAATCGACCGTGTCTAACTAGTACCAGGAGCAAGGGAGCTAGGGCAATCGACCTTGTATGGATTTTATAGATGGGGTGCTTTACAACGAAGGGGAGCTAGGGCAATCGACCCAACGAGGCGTATTTCAATCAAACTAGAACAAGGGAGCTAGGGCAATCGACCTCGAAGCTAGGCTAGGCTTATTTCTTTGGTTATATACACAGGATAGTTCACCACAACCTTTCCTGGGCTCGTTTATAGAACTTCTTTCGACAAGGACAACGGGAGCTAGGGCAATTGACCGTGTCTAACTTATCTATCTTTATCCTCTTCGGAATAAGATGGCTACACAGGAGTTTTCTCTCTGTTTCGCACGTCTCAGACACCCACTCCGGTAGAACTGAGCGATTCGAGTGCCTCACAGGGACTTATCTCTGGTATATAGTTTCGAGTGCCTCACAGGGACTTATTTGTCTGGTATAGGGTTTGAGTGCCACACGGGGACTTATGCTCGGATATATGGGTGAGATACAAGTCTCGGGAAAAGGTGTGAATTCGTCCGCGGGGTGTTATCTATTGTCTAACTAGCTAAGGTAAGGTATATATGTGAAAAGAAATAACAAATATTCGGTAAAGGTCCAAGATCCCAGAAAATGATGAAATGCCTCGAATCTCCTGAAATACTCGGGAACTTCCTAAACCTATTCTTCCAAAGCCTCCAACGTGGGGACTAGCTGTATTTTGTCCGATAGTTCGATTGGTAATTGGCGGATGAGCATATGGGGCGGACCGATCGCAAGGCTAACTCGTTCCAATCTTTTATCCAAGTCTTCCGATCGTCGGTTGAACTTCAAATATCCATTTGGCACTCCACTTTATCCATCATCCGGGTAGATCTATTCTGATCTAATTGTTTCAAAATAATCGAGTTCCGGAACGGTAGTCTGACTTGTGTCTGACTCCTTCCAAGCGTTCGTCTTCAACCTCTAGTGCGAGATCGTCTATTATTTGAGTAGTCTAGCTCGTAGTCATGACTCTCCATAGTATTGCATCATATAGGCGTATACTGTATAACTCTTGTCCGAGTTAACAGGTTATTATCACATTCGCATAAAGTACGACTGCATCCATAGGCCAATACGAAACCACTGGAGTAAGTTCCGTTCATCGGTGTTGCATTAAGTCATCATGCCCTTGGTACGAAGCAAGGTGCTAGCTCGTTATAAGGTCCTTGGTGGATATAAGGTGGGTCTCCCAACTCGTAAGAGTGGGGGCCAAGTTCCTATGAGCCGTCTTTTAGTTAGACGAGCATGGATCACTCTTATGACCTTAGTGATACCAGTCAGATACATGATCCAACTTCGGTACTCCGCATGCATAGCAGTCTAGCTTGTTAGCTGACAACTCGGGCTGGTCTCAGCTCTCTAGTACATATTCCTACTTTGGAATTCGGTACTTTGAACGATTCTACTGATGAACGCGAAATATTCGCATCACCGGTCAGGTATTTCGTCGACCTTTTTCAACATGGATCGTACACCACCGATATTTAGACCAAGATTTTCTTTCATCTGGAAAAAATGTCAGTCCAAGTATTACAAAAAAAAACAGTCGTCTTACATTTGGGATCTGAAGCAGACGGTCAAACGACTTTTGAGACACCTTCTCCATTACTGCCCAGCGCGCCATTTCCCATTCCAACCTAGAAACAAACGGCTTGTATCTCTTGTCCCCTTCAGGTCCTTGCTTGGAAAAAAGCTCCCGCCAGCGCTCATGTACGTTAGGTTGGCTCCCGAATACCTTTCCGGCAGTAGGATGCCATATGCAGATGCTGGGTGTTCCATCCTCCACCAAAGAATGATTTGACCGATAAAGAGGCGGTCCCGAATCGAGGGTGTTGTCGACCGCTCCCGCAGCGGGGTCTGGGAGAAAGACAAAGTCGCCTGACTCATCATCCCCGGAACTCCCTAGTCTCCGGAAGATTTCATCCAAAGTTTGCTCGAATAGGGCATCGTCCAACTGTTCCGTATCTTTCTGCACAGCTACTCCTATATTGACATCCATGGGCAAGGTGGGGAAGGAGGAGGCGGAGGCGGAAGCGGCGAAAAACTCTTGATTCCGTCCTATTTTCCTCGCATTCACATTCGACACTCCTATAACCCAACCATTTGTTGATCTGAGTTTCCGGGCACGGCGTCGAGAGCCATTGCGTTTGGCTTGAATAGCTGTTTCTAATGCTCTAACGAAACGGCGATCGAGTATTTGATTCTGATGGTGGACATGCCTCCTATGGTCTTTGTCCCGAGTGAGATTCAGATGCGCGAGTTGGTCTTGAGGTCGGGAGAAGGTCTTGTTGCATACAGGGCACGAGATATCCATTGGAAGAAGCGAGCTTAACAGAAGGACGGGTGGATTTGAGAAAGAATAAGCAACTAGTACAAAGATGGTCATGAAAACTTCTGATTAGCTACGAGGAACGCACCACAATCTTCATATAATCTCAAGCAGGATGATCCGCAAAGGTCCACAAGTTCACAAGTTCAAAGTTGGAGGAGCTGTAAAAAAAATGACAGACCGAATTTTCGCTATTTGATACGTAGTGTATACAATAATTTGGCTTACAACACTAATACACGACGACCTGAGCTAGTCTTATGTGGTTACAACTCGCAATCCCTAAGAATGTCTTGAGCCAATCTCAAGCGCTTTCCGG
Source organism: Collybiopsis confluens (assembly GCA_013368555.1). NCBI lineage: Eukaryota > Fungi > Basidiomycota > Agaricomycetes > Agaricales > Omphalotaceae > Collybiopsis > Collybiopsis confluens. The sequence continues at coordinate 6,858 of JAACJN010000406.1, forward strand.
CCATATTATCTCTGAAAGAGAATCGATCCTCGCAATGATGTTCTTGCTTGTTGCGAATCTGACGGAATTCGATGATATGTCGGAGATGCCAAAGAATATGCACCCCACAATCGTAAGCGTTGGGTTGAAAATAAACCTGAATTCATTTGAATGAGACCCAGGCAGACTATACCCCCAAATCATACAACATACCTCACTGTGGGAGTCAAACGTCCAATCCGTTCCAGGATTGTTACTCAAACGGACAGGGACCCCTCTCATATGACTGAGCACCTCGGTTAACCACATCAGCACCTAGCCGCCATACATTAGAGGCTAGTAGGTAGAAATAGGTAATAGGTACTCTTACCAACATTAAGCTTGTATTTTTGCGCAGAAGGAGAGGCTTGGGGCGATTGGTTGTACAGACCTCGCGGAGGCTATCGTAGATTTCGATTCGTTTGCGGGAAAAATCAATCCATGCGGAATACCAGTGACAAGAGCCTTCGTGGATTGGAATGAATACTGCATCCCAAGATGGATGGTGGCACAGGTTTTGCTACAATGTATTAGAAGTTATATACGTCCCCGAGCACATTATCCAACACTCACCACAGCCTTTCGGCACCAACGCAGAACTTGGCTCTGATCTTCGAGGGTAAGGGCGCCGCTTTTGGCGTTTATACATGTGACTTGTTGGAAAAGGTGTTTGCAAGCGAAAAAGGTACTGAGCCCTAGAGTCGTCCCAGTCTTACACCACTTGGTGATGAAATGGTTGATGATGAAGTCATCAACCCACCGAGCAACACCTAAGGTACTGAAGTGGGAGAATGTGACGTGGGGGAGCTTATTCCAGCGGTGGTAAGGGCTGTTGCGCGCCTGCTCCACTTGAGTCGAGCTTCTAATCAAAGAAAAGAGGGGACGTACATCATGCATAAGATTCCTCAACATCTCTTCCGCCTTTTCGGGATGGGCGTCAAGAACCCTCGAATAATGATTCTCCATGTTGATCTTTTTGACGGCAATGCATTCGTTCAAAAGTCTGAGATTCCCAAACGCCATGAGTGCCTTATTCTCAGATGAAAGTCTACGTTGGTGACGCCTGCTGCAGATAATAAACCTCTTCTGAATTGCCGAGGCGGTAGAAAGAAGACGAGAAATTTCCCTCAGTCTCTTGCTCTGAACCTCGAAGTCAGTGTAAAGATGACCGTCAAGTTGATCCAAGAATAAGGATTGAAAATGTTGATCCAGTATCAAGTTACATTGGTAGAGGTTGACCAGTGTCAACAAGCGGGGAATGGAGATAGATGGTAGGTACACTTGGCAGTCGGCGATGATATTTGTAAGCTGTAGGAGGTGGTGAACATAGCAGCTGCGGACGCTTCCAAAGAGCGGAAATTCCACGGTAGAACAGGGATGTTTGGTGGGGGATCTAATCCTTGATTATTCAATGAATTTGGTTCAACTTTTGGGTTAAAAAAGAACATATGTACGTTAAAGGCATGGGAGAATGGAAAGAAGAACAACGGATGTGGGAAAACTGATGAACGGCGTACAATGAACATTAATATTTCAATATACAACGAGGCGTACATACATGTCCGCGCTATGTATCTATATACAACCGTACAAATAACGAAAAAAAACGGAGCGATATGACTATGCACTTAGGCAGGCATTGAGACAAGCAAGCCATGGCTATTGGTATCGAAGGAATGATGTATCATACCAAGACTATGATTGGCCGTTGGAGAGACGTGGAGGTTATACATCACGACGGAGTCAACAAGAAGATCGGGAAGGTTGGCCAGCTCTGGCCTCGCATTAGGAGCTTGAGCAATAAGTTTATTGCCCCAATCCAACACTTTGTGGAACTCGTGTTTGCTAGTGATGCACCAGGCAAAGAAGAGAAAAACGCGACCGCACGAGTAGAGGTCGGCCTTGAGAGGCAAGTAAAGAAGACTTGGGTCCGCCTCGCATTCGGCTACTTCAGGAGCCATGAAACCCATCGTTCCTTGAAACGCGCTTCGTTTCTCTTCTTTGTTAGAAAGCATGGTCGAAACGCTGAAATCGATTATCCTGAGCTGAATCCGACCCGAGGTGCTTCGTTGAAGGATCAAATTATCTGGTTTAAGGTCAAGATGAGCGATGAGGTTGTTGTGAAGAAATTCGACGCCACGGGCAAGCACCAAACAAGCTGCAACAATTTCGTAGCTCTTTAACATAAGCTTCTGGATGTCTGTGACAGGGATCCAGCGAGAGAAAACAAGGTATGTGGATGTGGTGGGGCCTTCGAGAGGCAGATCGAACCGCTGGATAATGGGAAGGACAAACTTGTGGGAATCCTCAAGGTACTGCAGCTTCAGGTGAATCTTGAGCTCCTCCAAACCGGGTTGGACCCTTTTCGCTACAACTTTGTTCCCTCTAGGGCCTTGACCCACGAGCAGAACAGAAGATACGACCTAGAAAGGTAAACTAGACGTTTCGCGGCGAGAGGAGCTGACTCACCCTGAGGTTATACCCGAGCCTAAACGCCTCATTCAGACACTCTTCCTCCACATCTTCACCACTTGCATCGTTACGTGCTTGCTTTGCACCTTTATCCGCGCTTTTGTTTTCCTCATTGGCGCTTTTCCTTTTTTTGTCCTCTTCTGTGTCGACTCGTTTAGCTGCGGTTTTGACAGAGCGTAGCACCTTTTCAAGCAGCCGGAGTTTTTCTTTTAATTCGTCAGAAGGAGTGTTGTTCTTGATATGGTCAAGGATGTTGTACAAATCTCTTGCAAACCGAAGTCTAGAGGACAAAGAGGCGACAATATTGTAAGTGCGCTGAAGATAGTAAACCTGTCGGCTGAATTAGACAATACGATAGAAAAAAATAAGCGAAAAAGTCACCTTCAAGCCCACTTCGAATAGGAGATAAACGGTGGCATGAGACCAGTCCTTCGTGACATAGAATTCTTAGGAACAGCCGGACTAGTCAGAATGTTTATTAAGGATTATGCTGAAATAGCAGGACCTTTGCAAAAGTTGACTAAAAAGGATGTTTCATTTGAATGGGGAAAGGAACAACAGGAAGCAATGGACGAGATTAAAGAGGCAGTAAAGAACAGTGGTGCTATTAGCCCTTTGAAATACAAAAGTGATGAAGAAGTCATACTTAGTGTGGACACTTCATATATTGCTGTGGGCTTTTACATCTTCCAAAGAGATGCTGAAAATCCAAAGAAGGTCTATTATGCAAGATTTGGTTCAATCACTTTGAATGACAGAGAGGCCAAGTACTCTCAACCTAAGAGAGAACTTTATGGACTTTTTAGAGCTTTGAAAGCTAGTCATTATTGGTTGTTTGGAGTTAGAAATTTGAAAGTTGAGACAGATGCAAAGTATATCAAAGGCATGCTTCAGCATCCAGATATGATGCCAAATGCTACTATAAATAGGTGGATTGAGTCTATACTCATGTTCCACTTCAGGTTAGAGCATATTCCTGGCCATCTTATTGGATCTGATGGTTTGTCTAGAAGAAGAAGAAACAAAGGAGATGAAGTGTATGAGACACCAGAGGAAGGCATTCCAGATGAGCCTTATGCAATTAAGGAGTTTATGGATAGCATTGATACTCGAGGTGGCTTCATGCAAGTAATAGAAGAGGAGATTTCTTATTGGAATACTTTGAGTGGAGAGATAGCTGAGACAGAGAATTGCTTTATTAAAGATCTCAGAGAAGTAGTAAAGCAAGAAAAAGCATTGAGAAAGTCAGCTGAATTTCAACAGATGTTGAATAGCAGTACTGAATCCCTGCTTGATCCTGCTGAAGTTCCAGAAAAGATTGAGGACTCAGAGTATGATGAGAGACATAGATCTAAAAATGCTATGATCACTGATAGAACCATTGAAGAAGTCCATATTTGGCTATCTGATACAAGTCAGAGACCAAAGGGTTATTCAAGTGATATCAGGTTTAAAAATTTCATGCGCATTGCTAGAAACTCTTTCTTAAGAGATGGAAAGTTGTATAAGAAAAGTATAGATGGGAAGCACCTTCTTGTAGTCTCTAAAGAAAAGAGAACTCACATGATGAAGGCTGCTCATGATAGTTTGGGTCACAAAATGTTTTATGCAACTAAGTCTTTACTTGGTAAAAGATTTTGGTGGCCAGAGTTAGAAAAAGATGTGTATGAGTTTGTGAGGACTTGTAATATTTGTCAGTCGAGACAGAAGGTGAAAGTTAAAATTCCACCAACTGTTACTCGGACTCCATCAATATTTCAAGTCATGCATATGGATACTATGATGATGCCATCATCTAATGGCTGCAAATACATAGTCCATGGCAGATGTGCATTAACAGGCTGGATGGAGGGAAGGCCTTTGCGCAAGGAGACAGGAAGAACTATTGGACAATGGCTTTGGGAAGAAATTCTCTGTAGATGGGGAAGTCTCTCAGTAATTGTCACAGATAATGGTTCAACCTTTTTAGCAGCAATGGAGTGGTTGAAAGAGAAATATGGCATTGAGCATATAAGAATCTCACCATATAACTCTCAAGCAAATGGCATAGTTGAGAGAGCACATTATGATGTCAGAACAAGTTTGCTCAAGGCAGCTGAAGGAGATGAAAACAGATGGTTCTTTGTCTTTCCTTTAGTTATGTGGGCAGACCGCTGTAGTATCAGAAAGAGACTTGGTTGTTCACCATATTTTGCAGTGACAGGTGCCCACCCAGTGTTACCCTTTGATATTATTGAAGCTACTTGGTTAGTAGATTGGCCAGACAGAGTAGTATCAACAGAGGAACTTATTGGACTAAGAGCACTTGCACTTGCTAAACATGCAGAACATGTAGTAGAGTTGAGAGAAAGAGTGTCTCTTGAGAAAAGACAGAGAGCACTTAAGTTTGAGAAAGAACATCTAGCTACAATTAAAGACTATAACTTCAAACCTGGAGATTTAGTCCTTGCTAGAAATACAAGAGTAGAAAAGTCTGTTGGCAGTAAAAGCAAACCTCGTTACTTGGGTCCCATGATTGTGATCAGGAGAACTAAAGGAGGAAGCTATATACTTGCTGAGATGGATGGATCAGTATTTCAGAATAAAGTTGGAGCATTTAGAGTGATACCATACTTTGCAAGAAAGAGAATAAAGTTGCCTGATAATATTCATGAACTTATTCACTTGTCTGAAGAAGGTTTACTCAAGATAGAAAATTCAGTGGATGAAGAAGAATTTTCAAGCCAGAAGGATCATGCACAAGCTGATATCAGTCATATTATAAAGGCAGATAGATCAGTGTATGATGAGAATAAGTGGAAACAGCAGCGAGAGTTAGACTATGGATGATCAGAAAGCTATAGTAGAAGCTTCTAGTGTGGAGAGAGAGAAAGAGAGAATATCTCTCTAACACAAACATGGTGCAGTTCAGAAGTGGAGTGTTGAACAAAGCAAGTTTTTGCAAAAAACCTAGATATGGAGATAGTGCAGTAGACAAGTTGAGATGCATAGAAAAGATGGGACTTAGCCAGGGCTTATGCCTAAGCTTTTATACCCAGATGCCAAGACAGAGATGTCAGAGATAGTAGCAATGAGGGACTCTGAGGTGAAAATTCTCAAGTCCAGAATCACCCTAGAATGATGGGTGTCACCCAGAACAAAGAGCAGAAGGAGATGAGAGTGACATTTTTGTAACCCTGATGCTGTTGGTTCAAAAACAAAGTCCCCAAACTTAGACCAGAAAATGACAAGTACCCCAAAGTTTTACCCATTTTACCAGTTGACTGGGACAGTCAATATTTTAGTGTGGGGGGGATGATATGACCGAGGTCATCTATATCCTTTTCGAGCAAAATGCTCCTTGTCGAGACAATGCAAGTCTATAAAATGTATTACTATTACCATCAAAAGTGTCTAAACAGGTGCGACGGCGTTTACCTCAGTATTAAAAATCACCTGTCACTCCATTGAATTCTATCTTGTTATGGTAGTCGAAGTCGCCGTTGAAGGGTCTGTGACAGTTCCTATTTCGGATATGTCTGAAACAGACTAAAAGCAAAGGCCGAAATGTTTATTATGACATTCTATTCTAAAGCTGTGGAACCAGTGCAGGACTAGTCCTAAATTGGTATAGTTTGTAGTTACCTTTTTGGGATCACTCAGAATGTATATAAGGAGGACAAAAACAAGGGAAAAGGACAAGCAGTGGATTGCCCCCTTCTCGCTACCAGTGTTAAGGACTTTCTATTTGGCTTCGGTGCAGTTGTAACAGTCCAGTTGGTGTTTGGTGTCAGTCTCAGAACAGTTTGGTGTTTACCTATAACTTTTGTTTTGTGTTTTGATTTTGTGTTTGTTTTGGTGTTTTTGAACTTGGTATATTTTGGTTATTGGGAACTTGTGTTCTCGGAACAACTCTACAACTACTACACACCCCCCTCTGCTACTTTTAAGTATAAAATTCTAAGTCCACCTGTTTTGCCCCTTCGACCTTAGTGTCTTTGGGTGTTTTGGTGTTTGTCCTTTCTTTCATCACTACACTCAGCACATCACCGGTCGCTCCGGTGAAAGTTCTTCCTGTATGCCTCCATCTGCGTAGTCTATTTCATCCGTGCAGATTCAGAATATCCGTTGGCTAGGTATCTCCAGCTTCTCGGGTACAGAGGTACACTGCAAGTTCCTTTATGCTCTTGTTTCATAGTACCCAGCTCGTAGCTTGGTCCGCATGAACCGTTTCCATATACCAGTGCCATCAGGTCAAGAGTCCCATTGGTACAGAAGTAGTGAACCAGTTTGATTAGGTGGTCGGTGGATGAGGGTGGGTCTGCTGGCTTGTTAACACCAGGGGCCGACCACCTAACAAACAGCTCCTAGTTTCGGTGCTTAGTGCGAATCACCATTTGACCATAGGTGATAAGAGAGTCTGTTAGAGACTCTCTGATAGATTATTGCGCACATAGTTCCCTACTCCGTTAGCTGTCAATTCTGGGCTCATTACAGCTCTCTGCGTGCATGTAACCGTAGAAATGCATAAATATTAGCATTCTAGGCCTGTATGCGTATTCCGTGCGTCATCGTGCCAATAGACAAAAGGTATGTGGTCATCTGTAGTCTGATATTGTATGTCTAAACTTTGCTTCTGGCAAGTCTTCATTGGTATTTAGCAATAATACATTGTCCTTAGTTTATACTGCCCTATTCTCTTGATTCTCTGACTTCACCTTTGCACCCTCAAGGATCAGAGATTGCCCCAATCAAAATTAATGACAAAGTCCTTATTCCCCCGCCTACTTCATAAACAATTATCTACATACTGGATTCATTGGGAATCCAGCACCCCCACGTGGAATCCCGACTTACCAGTTATTTCCAATCCAGCGCAAAGGATAAACATGGTTGTTTGAATACTTGAAGGGCAGCCAAACGCCATATCAAGGTGTTCTTTTTCATGATATGCATTCTGTTTGTCACTCATGTACAAACAAGGTCTTGAAACAGCCAAATGCACATGATTGTGGAGTATTTTTATTACATTTTGCTGAGTTATTTGTAGAACACATTGTTAATTTTTCAAATTCATTAGTCTTCAATGAAAAAGAGTGGGACATTGATCACTTAATAGATTACAAGCTTGATAGCCCGTGACTTTGTCACGGGAAATACACTTAGTCGGCGCCTTGCGCCTCCACATATATTTTCAAAAAAATTATATACATTTACAACTTGAAAAATAGTAACTATGGTGCATGCAACAATACTTCAGGATATACAATATTTAAAGTGGAGCAGCCTTCTTCATTTTCTGGAATGAAAAAATTGATGAATAATTTTAGTGGGAGAATGAAAGACTTACCTTCAGGAAAGAGAACCTTTACCCCTGACTTGATTGTGCTTCAAGAAAGAGCAACATAAAGCTGACCATGTGTAAAGACACCCTGTAACACAGGATTTATTTACAATAATTGACAGCACAGTGATCGGGATTCTGGGTTTGCACTTGCTATAGGCAGTGGTTGTAATTTAGGGTTTGCACTGGCTATAGGCAGTGGTTGTAATGCCGTAATAATAATAATAAAAAATCTTTAAGTTTGTTAGGGTTGGGTTAGGGCTGGACGCAGCCGGAGGCTGCTTGCGCAAAGCGCAACAGGTTAGGGCTTAGGGATAAGGGATATCTTGTCAAGAAAGGCCTAATAGTGTAGTGGAATGGTGTGGCAATTGATTGATGGGGTCTCTCGTTTGAATCTCAGTTATTGCTTCTTTTTGAAGCACCGTTTTTTTGATATACGTTAATTATTAGGGTTATGACTAACTATCACCATTGTTATATGACGTACATTCTTATCGACAAATTATTATTTTATAATGACTGACTATCACCACCGCAAATACAAAAATCCCACGGCTGATACCATCAGTCCATTATTTATTAAATCTATGTCCTGGGCTCGTAAAGACTGGGGTCTGAAGATTGATGCCAACTTGCTTCACTGATTGTCCTTGTGATTTATTAATGGACATAGTGGCAAATGCCAAACGGACAGGGAACTGTCTTCTTTGAAAAATAAAAGGCAAATCAAGATTGGAAGGCCTTAAGCTAATGCGTGGAATAAATGTAGTCTTTCCAGCATTTTCACCTGTCAAAATTCTTGCCTGCAGAACTCTAGTGGTACAGGCTGTGAGTACAGCTCGAGTGCCATTGCAAATTCCTGCTGAAATATCTAAGTTTTGTAGAATCATAATAGGACAACCAAGTTTCAGATGCAATCTTGATACAGGTAAGCCTGATCCATTAATGCTGTTCAAATACTCCACAGGATATTGGAAGTCTTTGTCCTGAGCCGCACCATCTGAAATTGCTTCATCAGCATTATGACTCGGATAGACTTGAAGATTTCCTTGCATGCCATTGAGACACAGTAAGTTCAGATCATCCACAGCATCATTTTTAGCACAAAGAATGGTACGCTCCAGGAACCATTCATCATTGTTATTATTTGGCTGAATCAAATTGAGACCTGGATAGATTGCATGTGTTAATGAATCCACTATGTCTCCACATTTCATGGTAGGTTTAAGATTGACTGTATTCTCTGGACCATTAATGGAACCTTGACCAATATCAAGAAGCCATTTAGCATATTCTCTATCTTCAGCTGTTCCACTCCCCAACTTGAAACATTTGTTCTCTGTTAAGTGTAACACTGTGATTTTACGCCAAAGTCGAGAGCGCTGAATGCATTGACCAACTATTTGTTCACACCAGCCCTTTTTAGCTATAGGCAAAATTTGCTGAAAATCACCACCAAAAACAACATTGATACACCAAAAGGAATACCATCTTTTGATTTTATACTATCCTGTAATGTTATGCCAACTGACGCTGGCGGTCAGGGGTAGCATGTGGGGTCCTGCGCTGCTCTGGACTATTCAACACTCTCTCAGAATGCCGGTGTTGGCGCTCAGCATCTCTATCCTGGGGAGTGGAGGGAGGAGTCTCCCTGCACAAAAAGAAAAGATTATTAATGAAGCAAAATAAATTGAGAACAGTTTGAAGACATACATGGAAGGGAGAGGGAAAGACAGAATGAACAAAGGGAAAAAGCAGTGGAATAAAAATTTTATATCAATAAGATTTACACATGTCTATCGCATTGCAAAGAAGCGGGACTGGTGTATAGGCGCATAGAATTAGTGATGGCAAAGCGGGACTGCCGGCTCAAACGCTCCGCATGAATGATTAGTAATAATTATCTAATACTGCAAAATGTTCCAAAAGGGCAAAACGTTCCAAAAGGGGAACACGGGCGCCTCCAGACAATTTCATATATAGGATCGTACAAGGATGAAAAGTATTTCATTAAAACATATTGAAATCCTACGTAATACTTAATTGACTGTGTCTGCAATGACGTTAAACCACGGGACACAATGGGGTGATCAAATCCAGTCCAATTCTACCACCAATGCGCCTTTCCTTCTTCCATCACTCAAATGGCTTTGTCAATGGCCCCCCATTCATTTCCTAAAGAATCCGCCAAGCATAAACCCAAGTGACACCTGAAAGACGGCAAAGAATCTTTCTTAAAGAGGCAAAAGCTCATTGAATTGAAGATCAATGTCAAGATTGAGTCTGAATTTGGCTCTGGGTCTGAGTCCACTGATAGCAACAACGGCAGTTCCTCTGATTCTGAAGATGATTCTGCAAAGAGAAAAAAGAAAAAAGAAAAAGAGTAAGAGTAGGATGATAATGTAGGTGTAATAAAACTTGCTTGCTTCTCGAACGCCAGGCTAACAACTTCCAGGTTCACAAGTTTTATCAAGTTGGCACAAATTATGCCTGGACTGTGCCACCCCAACCAGCTTTCCTCCAGATCTTCCAAGCCGCACTCAAGGATGCGTCTCAGATTGAGCCCAACCAGCTCTGCAAACTCTCGGATGATCCAAATGAAATGTACGGATTTTTCTTTTTATGTATTTACTTATTTATTTAGTTATATAGCAACGCTCTTTGGATTGGTACAACTTTATGAAGCAACGTATTGGAGAAAATCGCTTTAATAAGCTCTTGCTCAATGCAATCAAGATGAACCTCCTCGACCGCCTGATTTGCAAGGTATCCTTTCTATTTACTTGATATATGCCCCTTATTCACTTCAAATCTTAGATGAACGGCCAGGTATCCGATGTGATATCTCAAGATGTACATGATTTGAAGGACACAATCCTTCAGTATGTTGAGGACACTCTTGGTGAAGAGTTGGTATCTTGCATCCCACCCAATGTAAAGAAGGCAAATACTCGCGGTTTCCATCACATCCAGCTCGCTCATTTGCTTGTTCCAGCTACAAAGCTGGATTCTTTCCTCGTTGATCCGGTTAGGTACGACATTTTATATTTTCCCATGTTTTTTTGGGCTGAATTTTTACCAGTTTCTGTGCCAAATACCTCAAAGACAAATTGGATGATGGTTGAATCCTGGCCTCTCAACCCCCCTCTTTTTTTTATCCTGACCTTGGCGTTTCCGTTTCAAACAACTTTGATTTCATCTTCGACGGACTACTCCAGGGCTGGTTGGTTATGCAGGTATTTCATTTCTATTTTTAATATCAACAATCTACTCAGTTTTTCCATAGACTATGATTTGCTTGTTCCTTGGGGCTGCAAACGCCCAAAAGGTTCGTGAAAATTTCAAGGATGCTCACCGGCGCCAGGTACAAAGTTCAAGGTGAAGCAAACCGGTAAAGCCTGGAAGCATTGCATAACTTCTATAAGCTTTGAAATGATTGCTTATACAACATTCATAGTAAGTTTTCTTAGATTCATGCTTTCTTTTGATAAGGATCTTTTTAGATTCGTCACTCTCTCTCTCAAGCTGTGACAACCGTCATTCTGAGGAGGGTGGCGTTGTTAAGACAGAGGCGTTCAATGTCCTTATGTCCTTGGCGCAAGATCCCGCTCTCTATAACCAGGCATTCTTCAATTCTCTTGAGGCTTTTTACAAGACGTGAGCTCATTTTTATTCTTATATCTCAAGTTGACGTTTTCAATAGTCACGTTGGATGGATGCTGTCAAGAGAAGAAGTCAGCTCTTCTAAATGAATGGGATCCTCAATGCGGCCTCAATATCATGGCACAGGTTCTCAAAAATAAAGCGGAAAAGGTGGCTGAAGAAGAACATCAGAAAGCGGAAGCTTCAAAGGCCATTCAACAGCAGACTGCCAAAACACTATCCAACACGCCAACATCTGCAGATGACAACAATTCTTTCTCCGCTCGTAGTAGCCTGACCCCCCCCCCAATTCTAGTCCAGAGCTTATCACGTCCAGTCAAACTGCCATCAATGCCATGGAAATTGAGGACACCTCTCCAGTCTTGTTGAAAGTAGGTATTTTTTTTATCTTTTTTTTTAGCTCACGGCTCTTGCATGTAGTCTTCTTCCAGCTTGTTGTTGCTGTTGGCGCGTCTTCTTCTCAAGCATCTAAGACTTCTGGGAAGCATACAGTAGGGTTTCATCTTCAATTAGTCACCGCATACTTGAGGTTTCCAGGTCGATTCAAAGGACATTGAAGAGGGGAACACTCATTCCAAGGTATGAACGGTTGATGTTTCTTTATATTGTGTACTAATGTCCTTCATTTCAGGATGTTTAAAAAAAGGCCAATGCAAAGTCTAAGCCTAAATCTAACGCCACATCTCAGCAGGTACATTTTGTTTCATGGTTAGACATTCTGAGCCTCAACATATTTATATCCAAGTCAACATCTTCAACGTCTCAACCTTCCATCTTGGTGAGCAACTTGCTCATGTTTTATATTGTTTTTTAACTCCTCATATTTTTTATTCTCATAGTTGTCAAGTCAAACAACCTCAACTGTGAGTATTGTTTGTAATTTTATCACGCTCTCTTTTGACTTATTTCCTCTAGAAAGGGTAAATAACATGCTTAGGTGTGAATCACTCAACTTGAAATTGACTTGTTTTTGCAGTGAACGTTCCCAGTTTGACATGTAAGTGTTTTTGTTAGATTAGTGGTATTTGGTTACTGATGCCGCTCATTTTAGTGTGCTTGATATTAATATCTTCTGCTTATTGTCTGCTCATCATCTGCTATTGTTCCTCCCCTACTTGCTATTGCTCTCTCACTTGCTGTTCTCTTCAGACTTTAATGCTAGCCATGTATTATTCATAGGATGGATCCAAATATGATCAATGTTTCATTCTGCTCACTGCGTTTGTGTTGATATTGGGTTGGTAGGTTATGACTTTATGTTACTCTTTAAAACAACGCTCTATTATGATTCTTCTGATAGGAAATCATCATGATGCTTTCTCTTTCATTAGAATATCATTATGATAGTTCTGATAATATACTACCATTATGCTGAATCTGTGAATGTAAGTACATTATGATAAATCTGTGAACATAAGTACAATATGTCAAATCTGTGAATGTTGTGACAACGGTACTTACATCATTTTTCTCACACTCTATTTGTTTATCCCACGCCACCCTTCTTCCTTTATCATGTGATCGTGTTTGCTACTCATACCTTTCAACTCATTGCTCCATATCCATTTCACAATTGTGTACTGCCTCCTTTCCTTCTTATTGTCTTTCCTCCTTATTGTTATACTTCACTCCCATTTGTCACTATTATTCTTTCACCTTCATCTCTCACAACTGTCGCACACTTATTGTCTTTGATACTTACTTTCTCTTGCGCTGTTGTTCCTCACTCTCGCGCTATTATCTTTTCACCTCCTTGTTGTTCTTTCTTCCTTATTGTCTCTATACATATATAAGGACTGTAGATAGCACCTAGTTCCCTATCTCGACCTCTTGGTCATTTGGAACTAGGTTTGTGTTGTATCTCTCTCTGTATCTTCCAATACTAACTTGGTCATTGGGAACTAGATATCCTTTGAGCCCTTGTGATTGGCCCTTTGTGCTATCACTGCTGTTGAGATCACTTATCTTCCACCACCCTTGTACGCTGCGCTTAAGTTCGGACTCCATCATCTTTGAAGCTTGCCAGCTACTTGGTCTGTGCTTGTGCTTGTGCTTCCTCTTGTGCTTCCCTTGTTCCGGTTGTTCCGATCCTTGTCGTAACATTATTTCAAATGATCACTATCAGTTCTGGACCTTTCAGAAAAGTTGTTGGATGCATTCCGGTTGCCGTGACGAGGTATGGGTCCTAGATAAATCAACTCTGGGTCTTCTAGACCAGTGTAGATGTATGAGGCTGTTTCAGTTTCAATGGGACCCAAGTAGATTATTATACCATTCAAACATACTCTTTTGGGACCACTCAGAATGTATATAAGGAGGAGGAAAATGAAGGAAAAGGACAAGCAGTGGATTTCCCCCTCATTTGCCTAGTGCTCTAGTAAACAGGGATTGTCTGTTGGCTTCTGGTGCAGAAGTTGTTGAAGTCCAGTTGGTGTTTGGTGTCAGTGCTCAGAACAGTTTGGTGTTTTACTTATAACTTGTGTTTTGTGTTTTGGTTGTGTGTTTTGTGCTCTGTTGAACTTGGTATATTTTGGTCATTGGAAACTTGTGTTCTCGTAAAAACTCTACAACTACTATCCACCCCTCTGTTCCTTTTAAAAGTATAAATTTCTAAGTCAACTGTTTACCCTTTGAACTTAGTATTGTGTGTGTTTGGTGTTGGTTTTGCTTTCACCATCGCACTCAGCACACCACTGTACATATTTATAAATCTCATATAATGATTTTGTTACTCAAAATACTGTCTCTCGTGAAAACAAGACCTACTATAATTCTACTAAGTCTACAAATTTATTTACTTCAATAGTGTACCTAGATAGGAATTGAACCTAAGACCTTCTGCAATGCTTACATAATTGCTTATAATGTCAAATATCTATAGCGCCTATGTAAGTACACCGTACAACCTCAGAACGTAATAGAAGATCTCATATACCTATAGCGCCTATGTAAGTACACCGTACAACTATAGGTAAGATCAATAAAAGGGAGGTTGAGATAAATATATGCACATACCCTCAGAACGTAATAGAAGATCTGAGGGATGTATCGATGTATCAACGTTTATATCTAAGAGGAGGAAAAGGATGAATAGAATAGGCTAAAGGGAAAAAGGAATAGGATATCTATCTGTCGACTCCGTAACCCCCTTGAAACTCTACGGAGACATACCTTGGAAGCATCCCAGCTTGAGGTATAACCCAGTACTTCAGGGTGCCACACTGAACGGTCATGTGTTCGTTAACACATTTGCGTCATTCTTGACATATAAATCTAAGATGTCTTAACCACTAAGCTAATTGATCATGATTATTGTTGCAACCTATGTCCATTATATACTATCCTGTCCATTATATACTATCCTGAAACCCCTCTGTATATGCCCAGGTGTATTGGGACTTCCTATCCAAGTTATTGCCTGGGTGTCATACTAGGGTATCTGCATGCAATCTGTAGCATCTTGTGATCAGTTGCTCATAGACTCAGGTCATGTGACTCTGACCTAAGTCAAGTTTGGGTGGCTTTGAGGCTTCAACAAGACATTTGCAATATGTCCTAGAGTATATAGAGGGATTTCAGGAGATTTCAGAGGTTTCTACCCATATTGACCATCTTAGGCTTTTGGATCCATTATTATGATCTCAGGCTCCCCCAGGGACAAGAGATATACTGAGTCAGCCGAGGATTTGGTCCATACACTGGGCTACCCTGACTACCTGGGTTACCTGGGACCCTTGAAGGAACCTGTAGTCACCTAGGATATGGCCAGAATCCTGGGCTCCCACAAATGACCATAATGTCTCTGGGCTTAGAGTACTTTTCCAGATGTAGTGTGAGAGCAAAGGGTTGACAGCGCGGGAGTAAAGTGGGATAAAAGCGGTAAGTATGTGATAGTGCAAGAACAAAGGTAAGGGCATGGGAGCATAAGAACAATAACAGCGAATCAGAGTGGAGGTAGACAATAGGAAAGGAAACAATGGAGATAGGAGAGTCATACCGATGTAAGTATCTGCAAGTAATTAATGAGTCAGAGGAACGGTCATGTGAGAAAGAGAAAATAAGTCTAAGTCCTTTGTATGCTTCTTGACATATTCTAATTTGACAGCTTATGTGGACAATTTTTTGACTTGCATGCAAAAATATCAGAATGCTCCAACAACAGCTGTTATACATGAAATCATGAGTGGAGCTATTTGACATCAAGTAGACATCATTGGGATGGAGGTGGAGGGGAGGATGGATGCCAAGCAGTATGTGGACATGTTGGGTGGCAATCTTTTGGAAAGCATGGACAAGTTGGGTCTTGATCGAGAAGTGGCTATTTTTGGGCAGGACAATGACCCAAAACACACTGCCAAACTAGTACACAAGTGGTTCAATGACCATGATATCATTTGCCTGGATTGGCCTGCACAATCTCCTGATCTGAACCCCACTGAACATCTATGGACAACTCTCAAACAAAAACTTAATGATTATTACAGACCACCCTCGGCCCCTCTGGCCAAGGCCGCATATACACTGAATGTGGGTTAAATTCCGCTTATCTTGTTGCTCCGATTTGCCTCCCGTTTCTGGGCCATTGTCTGGGTTGGAAGATTTAAGCGCCGTAGGCGCCCGTGCTTGCAAGGATGTAAATTTGAGAGATTTAATCGCCTGTTAGACAAATACGCGTTGGTATTATGCTTAAAAGGTTGAACGACGCTCAATGAGACCAAACAAAAGTATCCCAGTCGGAAATCGGGAATGACTCGAGAGAGTTTGACCGAAACTAAATCTTGAGTTAGAATCATATGCATTAAATGCATTCACAATCCCTCGTTGTATGGACTTCTCCGTCTGACCTTTTCAATTTGCTCAAAATTATTTGACAGCCTTGCACACATACAAAAAATCCGAGATCCAAGTTTTTTTAGCACGCCGGAAAGTAACAAATATCCGCTCAGCGGATTTCTTGACAGAAATAGAAGCTTTTGGTCCGAGTTTTGGCGAAACCGAAAACAGAGCCAAAATAGGTCATTTCGATTTGTTCGGAATGTTACTTGAAGTACAGCAATTCAGTTCGGATTTCAGTGAATGATATATGTATATTGAATGGAAAGATTTCAGTATAGCTGATAATTGTAACAAAACTAATAATATCATCGCTACATTCAGGTAGATAGAGTAGATAAATATCAAGATACATGAAAGCTGTAACGAATTTCAAGCATTCTACTTGACCGAATGTCTGGCTGATATGCAAACTTTCGATCAATATTTCAACATGAATGAAACTTCGACTGAATGAACAAATTTCAGTCAAGTCAAAGAGTCGTGGGCGCGGCCACGGCTGGCGCGAGCTGGATGAAGATCACGGGGGAAATGTAAGGGACAAATGTTGAGTTGCAGTCGTGCTTTGCAGTACGTTGATGCGAATATTTCGCGTTCATCAGTAGAATCGTTCAAAGTACCGAATTCCAAAGTAGGAATATGTACTAGAGAGCTGAGACCAGCCCGAGTTGTCAGCTAACAAGCTAGACTGCTATGCATGCGGAGTACCGAAGTTGGATCATGTATCTGACTGGTATCACTAAAGTCATAAGAGTGATCCATGCTCGTCTAACTAAAGACGGCTCAGAGGAACTTGGCCCCCACTCTTACGAGTTGGTAGACCCACCTTATATCCACCAAGGACCTTTTAACGAGCTAGCACTTTGCTTCGTACCAAGGGCATGATGACTTAATGCAACACCGATGAACGGAACTTACTCCAGTGGTTTCGTATTGGCCTATGGATGCAGTCGTACTTTATGCGAACATGATAATAACCTGTTAACTCGGACAAGAGTTATACAGTATACGCCTATATGATGCTTTACTATGGAGAGTCTTGACTACGAGCTAGACTACTCAAATAATAAACGATCTCGCACTAGAGGTTGAGACGAACGCTTGGAAGGAGTCAGACACAAGTCAGACTACCGTTCCGGAACTCGATGATTTTGAAACACTTAGATCAGAATAGATCTACCCGGATGCTGGATAAAGTGGAGTGCCGAATGGATATTTGAAGTTCAACCGACGATCGGAAGACTTGGATAAAAGATTGGAACGAGTTAGCCTTGCGATCGGTCCGCCCCATATGCTCATCCGCCAATTACCAATCGAACTATCGGACAAAATATAGCTAGTCCCTACGTTGGAGGCTTCGGAAGAATAGGTTTAGGAAGTTCCCGAGTATTTCAGGAGATTCGAGGCGTTTCATCATTTTCTGGAATCTTGGACCTTTACCGAATATTTGTTATTTCTTTTCACATATATACCTTACCTTAGCTAGTTAGACAATAGATAACACCCCGCGGACGAATTCACACCTTTTCCCGAGACTTGTATCTCACCCCATATATCCGAGCATAAGTCCCCGTGTGGCACTCAAAACCTATACCAGAGAATAAGTCCCTGTGAGGCACTCGAAACTATATACCAGAGATAAGTCCCTGTGAGGCACTCGAATCGCTCAGTTCTACCGGAGTGGGTGTCTGAGACGTGCGAAACAGAGAGAAAACTCCTGTGTAGCCATCTTATTCCGAAGAGGATAAAGATAGATAAGTTAGACACGGTCGATTGCCCTAGCTCCCGTTGTCCTTGTCGAAAGAAGTTCTATAAACGAGCCCAGGAAAGGTTGTGGTGAACTATCCTGTGTATATAACCAAAGAAATAAGCCTAGCCTAGCTTCGAGGTCGATTGCCCTAGCTCCCTCGTTCTAGTTTGATTGAAATACGCCTCGTTGGGTCGATTGCCCTAGCTCCCCTTCGTTGTAAAACACCCCATCTATAAAATCCATACAAGGTCGATTGCCCTAGCTCCCTTGCTCCTGGTACTAGTTAGACACGGTCGATTGCCCTAGCTCCCGTTGTCCCTAGTGTTTGAGAAAGAAGTTTGAAGTACATACGAGGTCGATTGCCCTAGCTCCTTCGTCACTGTTGTAATAACATATAGTCTAGCTCGAGACGGTCGATTGCCCTAGCTCCCGTTCTCACTAGCACCAAAGAAAGAAGTCAGCCCACATCTATAAAACTATAAAACATAAAAAACGCAGTTGAGCCCTAGCTCCTGTAAAGAAATATAAAAAGCTAAAGAACCCGCGGAACCTTTGACAACGCACCCTCGCACCCTTTATAAAAATTTGACACGGCGGTACCATACGAACAAGTCTAACTAAGATTAGTCTTTGTTTTGTTTTGGTTGTGGTTTAGTGTAGATCACGCACACTGCGCATTATCTGGAGCCCACCGCGAGGGGTTCTAAGCTATAAAAACACCTGATAAAGGCCTACGAGCCGAAATAAAATCTTCGAAGTAGAAGAAACAAAATAGGCGATTCAATTTCGAAACGAACGACTCGCAATTCACAACGAGCCGGTCAAGTAGACGTTGAAGAGCTAGATCGACTCCTGTCTAACAACAGAAGAAGCATATCCGTGAACCCTTCGTCAGATAATCGAGGGCGAACTCGTAATAACAATAAAAGAAAAGCGACAGTAGAAGAGCCTGAAGGCCCGTCTGTTGGAGCATACCCTATAACACCTACTAGACCGTCACAGTCGTTAGACTTAGACGATCCAGCAACACATAGACCCTTATCACCTTTAACCCCGATTGAAGAAGTTCCTAACTCGGACAACGAGCAAGGAAGAAGTCCTTCTTCTATCTCCGCATCAAATCTCGAATATCGAAACCGAGATCCCTCCCCATCGTCACCAAATCCGTTTATTATCTCGTCTTGGTTTCAGTCAGCTTTTCCACACATTCAGTTTTCGCCTCCTATCTCGTCTCAGTCCCGATCTCTTTCCAATTTCGTCAATCTCAATCTGTCTAACTCGAATAATCCTCAAAACATGCCACCAGCAATGAATAACGCAAATAACCTTGGACCAAACGGTCTACCTGCCATCTCGGCTGTCGCTAAAGCCCAGATCGAGGCTGCAAAGGACCACCTACCAAAGATGTATAGAAGTCCTCCGATCCTTGATATTTCGGATCCTTTATCGGCCATTCAATGGTTGGATGCAGCGGAAACGATCTTCCAGGCAAATGGAATTTCGGAATCCGAGGCGAAGATTAGCCTAGCTCTACAGTGGTCGACGTACCCTACGAGAGAAGTGCTTAAACATTTGGCTAGCGTACAGCAGCCTAACTATGATAAGTTCCGAGAGGAACTAGAGAACTTATTCCCTGGCGTCGTACAAGACCCTAGAGGATCGATGAATCAGTTAAAGGCGGTGATTGAGCATTTAGAGCCAATCACTTTGCTAGATAAAGGCAAACTCCGTCTGTACAATGTTATGTTCAGGGCGGAGTGCGTCAAACTTATGCAAGACCCGGCTATAATCTCGAACAGGGATGCCGTACGGTCATATTTGATAGCCTTCGATGATCAGGCTAGAAAGATTGTATTTGATCAAGTTAGACGCGATATACGCGTTTCTACAATCAAGAATCGACGCGAAGAAGATCCTATTAAGTTAGACGAAATCATTGAGGCTGCAGAAAAAGTCTTTGGTTCGTCGAACTTTGAAGCTATCTACGGTTTAAATACACCGGACAGCAGTAGAGTGGGGTCTAACAACCCTTTATCTCATAGACGATCTCCGCTATCTATGCCGTTCACGTCTGGTCTTCCTAAGACTGATCACGGATATTTGAAAGAATTGAAACGAATCAAACAAGAAGATTACGACCTAGATGGGGCCGTTACTGATCTATGGAAATCTGTATCCAAGGAAGATAAAGATAGACTGGAGCTAGAGAGAGAGCGTCTAGCTAACCAAAAAGATGTAAACGACGCTTTCATGAAGGAAATGCGTATGATGACTACCAAATTTGGTGAAAGCCTGGGTGCCGTATCTGCCTTAGTTGGCGCGATAACTCAGAAAGGCCCAAACGCGGATTCGTCACAAGAGAGGTATCGGAACAATAATCCTGGACCGTCTAACTCAGGCCAGCGATATAATAATTCATATACGAATACCACACCGAGAGAAATGTTATGTTTCATGTGCAGAGCGAAAGATCACTTTTTAGCACAGTGTCCTATCTATCAGGACTACATTAAAAGAGGTTGGCTAGTACCGGAAGGTGACGGGTCTAACCGTATGAAACTACGTGATGACGTCCGAATGCCCCGCGATGATGTTAATACTCCTCGCTAGAAGTTGATCGAAGACATAGCCAAGTCCCGAGGATGGGATAAGGCAGAGTCTTACTTCGCGAACATGATAGATGAAGAAGAAGAAGAGATGAACGCACAGTTAGGAATGGGAGACCAAGTACAGGTCCTTCTACGCCAACTTGCGGAAGCAAAAGATGCGTTGATTCTAAGTAATCAACAGCGCAATGAAGAAGTTAGACGATATGATAATCAGGGTATCGAGAAATCGAGACTCCCCGATCGTTCTAGCAATATAAAAAACTGCCAAATCCAATGAACTGGAGTCTAGTTCTAAGATGGGCAATCTTACTTCAGCCTATTTTGGAGCGCCTGCGCAGACACCGGAGGATCGATATAGCAGAAATTACCAAAATAACGAATATAAAGGTGTCCTAACACAGTCGGGATTACCAAAAGCAATACCTAAGAAGAAAGTCACGTTTGATGGTGTCTTAGTGCCTCCGAAACCTAAACAGGACGGAGTAGCATCACGGAATTTCAGACGTACAAGAAGTACAAACACAGAATCTGATGATGGAATAGTGGAAGAAGTTAGACCGGAGACTCCTACGGAGGAAACCGATAGTAGAAGTGATGGGGATATGAGATCCACCCCTGCTTCTGCACGGAGACCTTTCGATGATGTTCGGCCTATTACCTTTCGTCCTCAACAACCAGAGAAAAGGGATAGAAGCGATATTCTGAACCCAGACAGGGAAAAAGAAAGTCCTCTCACCCGCGAAGAGTCAACCGCTTTTAATCCAAAGAAGCTACCGAGCTACCAGATAAGAAGCGAGTTATTCAAAGATGGTCTAGCTGAAGATGTTGCCTCAAAGATATTTGATGGTACTATTGAACTTACGGTTCAAGAGATGTTAGGAATTTCGACTATGGTCAAAAAGATCTTAGAACGGAAACTTAAGAATCGGAGAGTTCAACCGAAACGAGGGAAGTCTGCCTATGTAGCCATCCTCGGAGACGGTGAAGCCGAGATTCCTGAGATGCCTAAAGGAGTATTGATGCGAGGAGATTATATCGACATCGATGATCTGGCTCTTGACCCGGAAGCCATGTTTGAATACTTGACCGAAGAAAGGGATGGTATGAAGG